>MU786575.1:51722-174977 GCA_026770625.1 Nicotiana glauca | reverse complement strand
GCTGCTTTGGTTAAACTGAGGGGAAAAAGGTTTTTCCCTTCTTTAAATTCATTTTCTTTTTTGGTTAATTACATATGTGTTAAGTTTTATTATAAATTACACGTGTCATTCACTAATTGGCTCATTTGACATGTCATCAACAAGTGTAACTCACGCATATGATCTGTTGCACTCGGGTATTTACTCCATCTACTTAATAGACACTTGAAGTGTCTAAATGATAAAAGGGTCAGTTGAGGTGTTTAATGGATCGTTGAGGACAACTTAAAGGGGCGCTTTATGTATTTCACCTTTAAGTATTAACAACAAAAATTTAAAAATTTATTCACAGAATTTAGAATGAAAGAAAATAAAGGTTGTAATATATATATATTCCATGCACTTAATATGAAAATAATTATTTAAATAAATATATTTTTATAATATACATTATATATTCTTAAATATTATGCTCAGTTATATTATTATGTTTCTACCAACTTTTCGACGATACAAAGTTATGTCATCGAAAAGTAGGGGGACTATTTGTGTAGGGTAAAATATGCTATGTTAAGTCGTTCATGAAATATATATAATATAATTGAGCATAATTTTCAAGAATGTATAATGTATATTATAAAAATACCTCTATTTAAATAATTATTTTATATTACGTGCATGGAATATATATTTTACAACTTTTATTTTCTTTCATTCTAGATTGTGTAAATAAATTTTTAAATTTTTGTGGTTAATACTAAAATTATTATTACTAACAAGTTAATCTAATTAATTATTTTATTATGCTCATTATTTTGTTATTCCAGCATTATATATACTTAAATAATTTTTATTCTTAATTTATAAATAATATTTATTTATTATATAGGTAAGCCCATAATGTAAATTAAAAAGGGAAAAATCATAATATTAAAAAGTAAAAAAAAAAAAGAAGAAGATAAATGTTTATAATTTAGAGGGTAAAATAGGTATTTGACAATCCAAAAATTGGAAAATCTAGTTGAGTGACCTTCTAAGTGCAATATACATAGTTCAGTGACTTTGTTGTTACAAATGAAGAAAAGTGACTTTAGGAAATAATTTGGGATAGTTGAGTGACCATTTGAGTGATGGATTCTTTTTTTTTTTCATTAACTAGTCTTAGTGTACGCGTGTTGCGCGTATTCCTCATCTCAATGCGTAATATTTGGTAAGACAATTACATATATTTTTTAAAACTATATTTGATTTATAAAATAAAGTATAATCTTTTGAAATTGATGACTATTGATCATCTATAGCTAACTCAATAAAAGAAAAAACTTTTTTCATAAAACTTCTCAAATATTAGTCAATATATTCAGTTTTAATTATGTTCCAATTTGGTAACTTGTCATTTGTAAGAATGTATAGCCCTTGAAGATTTAAGATTATTCTAATTTTTTTAAAATATATTCTCAAATTCATTCGAGAAGACATAAACATGGAATAAACTTTTATTCCGATTCTTTAAAGATTTATCGAATACGTATTTTAAAAGTATGAATCATATGTTTTCTCAATTAATCTCCGTTTAAAAGTTTCAATATTATCCACGTAGTGAGTTTTAATTATTAAAAAAAAAAAGAAAAGATTTTATGATTATTTTATAGCTCTATCAAAACGTCTGTGGGCTTTAAAACATAAAAAAATTAATAGGATGAACAAATTACTATAAAGACGTATTGAATTGTAACTGTGTGTATACATATTAATTTAGACATTTTATAAGTCATTTGAAAATCCTAAATATTTGAATTTCCTACATAGTTAAAAAAATTTAATAAGCAAACTTTTAATTAATTTTAAAGTTTTAAATATTAGTAAAATATTTACATTGCATTTTTATTCAACATGAAATTTATTTTTAAAGAACAAGATTAAATTATATTTCGCATAGAGGTTTCGTATTTTTATTATATAAATTTAGGATTGTACCGTTTAATATGATTAAATCGGGCATCAAATAATCATTTTTGGTGCTTAATTGAACATGGATTAATTGTTTTGTTGATTAAAACAAAAAATTTTAAAATGTGTATTTAATTATTTTTAGTTTAGACGTTATTATATTAAATACTTTTGATTTATATGTCCCCATATTTTAATTTTTTAATTGAAAATCAACTGAAGTCACCATATAAGAATGTTCTCATCATAAAGGATTTAGGTTGAATTAGAATAGCTCATATAAGGTAAAATATTTATCGATTTAAATTTCTACATATTAGGATTTCTTACCTACATTAATAAGGAAGATTTAATATACAAAAGATTAATTGATTTCAAATTCCTAAATATTAGAAAAGTAACTTATATTATATTATATTTGTCCATGATAAAAAAATATTTTTAAAGGATAAAAAAGGCGAATAACATTTCGCTAAGATCGTTCGAGCTTTTAATATAGTATATAGATATAAATTAATATGAATGTGTGACTGTGGTTAATCAAGTATGTAGTGGGAAGTTCTGACCCAGCCTCAAAGTTTTAATTATTACACATTAGTCATCATATATAAATGAATATTATTTTCAAATTATTTTCTCAAAATTCATTATCTGCCATTCGCACGCTCTTCTTCCTCTTCCTGTACCCAAATCTGCTATTGTTATCCATTTTGGCTCGTGTTTTTAGCCCATTAGCAGTCAATTCAATTTGAAAAGAGAGCTCCAATTTGTCGACTTAGAGGTTAATTTGGCGTTACATTAATTAGACGGGGAAGTACTTCTACGGGATATTTATTGTCCTCAGATAAAATTGGTAAGTAGTTAAATCTCTTCTTCTTCATTATTGTGTAGTTTGAATTATGCAGATTTCAACCCAAATTTGTAATTTGTTCGTCACTCGGCTGTTGATTTACAATAAACCATTGTTAAAAAGACCTACTCCAACCATTGGTTCGTAATTAGTAACGAAAGACTATATGTTAATATGTGGTCATTATGGTGAATGGGCTGAGAAGCAAAATAATTGGACTTGAAATTCGAATACAAAGCTGACAGTATCTATTGTATTTCGTAGCAATGCTACATATTGCGATTTTGTCAACATCGTCTTTAAATTTGGTCAATTAATATGTTCGTTGAGACAATTGTACATTACTTGTACTTAGTTCTCCACCAAATTTAGCCCTAAAAATCCGGTCCATAGGAATAAAATATTTATATAAGAGTCCCTAGCCTACTTATAAACACGCCTAAGACTCCATCGTAGGATAAACACATTCTAGAAGGCTCTCTAGGTTTTCTGCTAAAAGTTGCAAAGGCAATTCTCTACAACGCTTGAACAACAATGGGTAAAGGTACATTCCTGTTAATATTCCGATGTGTAGGCTCTGTGTATGTGTTTATATTTCAACATGTGGTATCAGAGCCTTCCTTATACTACATTGTTCAGTATCCAATTGTTGTTACGCCGACAGAGAATTTACGATGAATTATGAAACAAAAATCTCTTTTCCAATTGAAAGTGCTAAGGATCGGATAATTGTAAGACCAATTAGTAAATTACCTTTACTATATTCCGTGATTGGATTTCATGTGTTTATCGGATCTGTTATGCAAGATGTGTTTGATTTAATTTCTTTAACACGTTTGTTTTATCTAAGTTCTCGCTCAATTACGTATCCCTGTGGCGTAACAGTACTTGTTAGAATCACTAGATTGTTGCTAATGTTTTTGAGCCAAGAACATCTGAAGTTTATGTCAGGAAAATTAACAAGTACTAATGCGATAAGGCTTGTGCGAAATCCAATGTTTGTTTTAATTGTAATTGCGTCTCACCTACTAGATTTGTGTTAATCCATATGCAGTAAATAAAATAGATGCACTTGTAATCTAGTAAACGTTATGATTCTAGTTTACTGATAGAGTTTGCTTTGTTGCATTATGTATTAATTATTTCTTAACTTTAGTGAAACAAACAAACTTTACTTTCAGTAATGAACTCGTTAGTTTAGCTATGACATCTAATTTGCTTTAAAGATTCTGTCATTTATTATTTTGAGTTTTGACAGAGAAACTCATTGATTTAAAATAGTAATGTGATATTTGCTCAATAAAGATCTGAAAACATCATGATGCAGTTTATTGTATTTTGTGTTCAAGAATATGCCTCTATATATTCTTATAATATTAAGTTTAATTATAAGAACGATGTTTCAAATGGGGCTATATAAGCATCTGCTTATACTTCATGTTCCCAGTTTGAGAATCTAATCAACTTTTATTTAAGTTGATTATTGTAAGATGTCAATTTTGAGTTTTCTTTTATGTAAGGTACTTAGGAGCATCATCTTGGGTACTTGATATAAAAGAGATTAAGTTATTTAATCACATAAAGTTTAGTGATTAAATATTGTAATGATATTTATTTAGTCCAGTTATCTCATTAAAATGGAAACCCGGCCCTACAGAAAGGTAACCATTTTGGTGATATTAATTGAAATGAGATAGTAAACCTTTAAGATGAAAGTTATCTTACGCCCCATAGGTACAGTAATTTTTTTGTGTTTTGGTTTACTAGTCTAATAAAGTAAAGTAATTTTTATGCATAGGTTGCAACCTCTACCCACGGGGGTGGGGGGGGGGGGGGGGGTGGGGGGGGGTTTCTAACATTTATTTAGAATCGTTATTTTACGCGATTCAACTTTGATGGATTGTACTTCATATTTTATGTATATTTATTGTTGTTTTGCAGTTTTTAAATCTTTTTCTACAGCTATTTCTAATGAGAATGCTTGAAATGCTTTCTGGTGACAATTATGCTGAAGGAGAAAGTCCTTCTCATTTTAGGGTGCTTGGATTTGGATTTGGCACTCCGTGTGGAAGAACCACATATTCCCATAGAATCTAGTATACCAGCGGCTAAGGCCAATTATGAGCGGTGGGAACGATCCAATCGCTTAAGTTTAATGCTCATAAAATCCTACATAAGCTAAAGCATTAGGGCTTCTATCCCTAACAGCGATAAGGTCAAAGTTTAGCAATTGATGAGCAATTTGTAAGTTTTGACAAGGCATTGGCCAGCACCCTTATGAAGAGGTTCTCAAGTATGACTTTTGACAGAAGTCGTGCAGTGCGCGAGCACATTATGAGATGAGAGACATTGGTGCTAAAATCAAGTCTCTTGAGGTGGATATGTATGAACCATTTCTTGTGCATTTCATTCTCAACTCCCTTCCTGCGGAATATGGTTCGTTTAAGATTTCTTACAATACACATAAAGATAAATGGTCAATCAATCAACTTTTGACCATGTGTGTTCAAGAAGATGAAAGGTTAAAGCACGAGTCACCTGAAAGTGTTAATATGGTAACTCATGGTAAGAAAAATTCAAAGAAGGGCAAAAATGTTCTCATGAAGAAGAAAACCACCTTTGACAAAGATGCTTGTCGTTTCTAAAAAGAAGGGACTCTTGAAAAAGGATTGCCTGAAATACAAGAAATGGCTTGAGAAGAAAGGTAATTTTACCTTTGTATGTTATGAATCTGCTTTTAATGAAGTTTCTGATAATACATGGCGGATTGATTCTGGTGCTACAATTCACATTGCCAAAATCATGCAAGACTTTCTAACTTAGAGAAAGTGTCACGACCCATTCCCAAAATAGGTTGTGAGGGCGCCCGACACCGTTGCCAGGCAAGCCACCGCGGAATATTTCTAACATCTTATATTTATTATATCAGGATTTAAGAGAAATAACCACTTCGAATTAGGATTTAAGACTAAAAGAGATGGATGCCACATGTAACATAATATTACAAGTCCAAAATAAGTCTACCAATGCGTGTGCCAGAACCTGGTGTCACAAGCTACGGGCGACTAGTAGAATATACATAAAAGAATAATACTCTATCCTACTGTCTGAATAAGGATAGATAGAAAAACAAAAGTACAAAGAAAGACTTCTTCGGTTGCGGATCGGCGTGAAGGGGAAGCAGCTCACCGTAGAAGTCCCAAACGTGCTCACTGATGCGCACCAGAATGATATCTAGATCCACCTGCCTAAGATCCTGTACATTTAAGTAAAGAAGCATAGCATGAATACATAAACAACATGTACCCAGTAAGTATCCCTTCTAATCTCGAAGAGGTAGAGACGAGAGGTCGACTCGATACTTACTAAGGTCAAGGAAAATGAGAAGAATTTATAATAATCAAGAATAACTCAAGTCATAAGAGTAACAAGTATGAACCAAGAATCCTTTATTTAACCTTCCACAAAGAGTGTGAGTTTATATATATTTAACAATTATGAAGTCAATCCACAAATAGAAAGCTAAATAACTCATGCGTAGATAATCACCGAGGAACGTACGGCCCGATCCAACATAAAAATAAATATGCACTGCCGAGGGTCGAATGGCTCGAACTATAGATGCATCTATTATCCCACTCGCGAATCTATCCATGCGACGCGGTCAACATAAAATAAACAATCACCCTGCTCGCGAATCATCCATGCGACACAGATATACATAAAATGCATGCTCAAATAGCCAATTAAGAGTTTACCGGGAATAATTATCCAATTAAAACCAATTCTCCTTTAATAATTTTTTAAGATATGAAGTTTAACCCTTTTAGAAATTCACTTACTAATTCAATGTGATTTGAGCAATTCAAGCTATCAATGGGTTCACAAATAATCCAAGTATAACATGCTTTTGGGTCCTAACTACCTGGACAATAGCATAATAGTAGCTACGCACAGACTCTCGTCACCTCGTGCATACGTAGCCCCCACAAATAGGAGCACATAATCAATTATTTTACCTATGGGTACAATTCCCTCTTACAAGGTTAGAAAGGAGATTCACCGCGCTCTGAAGCGTACTTCCAATATCAAGACAAGCCCAAACCCTCAATTTGTAGCCGAATGAGCACAAACTAGTTAAGTAAAGTAAGAACTAGTCAATAAAGGCTTACAAGGTTGAATTCTAACCATTTAAGTAATTTCCCAACCTTTTCCACAAGTCTCCTAAATTCCGACCCCGGGTCCACGTACCCGGATTCCGATATTTTTCGAAGGAAATCGTTCTCTACAACCTAAGGATCGATAATATATGATTTCTAGTCCTTTTCATAACAAATTCCATGCTTAAATATTAGTTTTATTAAAACCCTAGGTCTAGCCCTAACCCTTTGATTTTATATAATTTTTAGTATTTAATCTACCTAATATACGTGTATTTAAACTAATAATAAATGGGAGTAACTTACCTGGAAGTGCTATGTTGAAATTCTCTCTTTGGAAGCCCTCAAATCGCCTAAGTGTGGAGTATGTAATGAAAAATGGTATTTGCGTTCGAATTAAATGAGGGCCACTGCCCAGCAATTTTCGCTTCTGCGGTCCCGCACCTGCGAAGATGGAGCCGCATCTACGGAACTGGGTAAAGNNNGGGGGGGGGGGGGGGGGGGTTGGATCACTTCTGCGGTTTGAGGCCCGCATATGCGAAACCGCTTATGCAGTTATAGGGCCCCTTCTGCGGCTTGGGCCTAAAATGGTTGGACCGCATCTGCGGTCTGGGGATCGCATAAACGGAACCGCTTCTGCGGTCCCTGATTCGCTTCTGCGGTTTTCCCTGGGCTTCCCCCTTTTCGCTTTTGCGATGACCTGACTGCATCTGCGGTCCGACTTCTGCGGCTCAAGAACCACAGATGCGGTTATGACAGTAGCAGCAAACCTTCAGCTCTTTTTTAATTTTTTCTACTTTGCTCGAACCTCGCTCGTTTGACGCTCAGGGCTCCCGAGCCTCGCCCGAACATACCGATAAGTTCGAAATCACAAGGAGGACCTATTGAACCCTCAGAACTCCCAAAATAATGCTAAATCTTGGGATCACCCCCTAAAACCAAATGAATCAAACTATTGAATCTTCAAGTTCTTAATTCTCCTCTAACGGGTCAAAACGCCCTTAAACTACTCGGATTGACACCAAATTTTACGGCAAGTCTTAAATGACATTACGGACATGTACCAAGCTTTGTAACCGAAATCCGAGCCCGATACCTATGGAATCAATGATTTCTTAGTTTCTTTAATTCTTTAAGGCTTCAATTAAATAATTTTTGATAAAACTTCATTACTCGGGCTAGGGACCTCGGAATTCGATTCCGGACATACGCCCAGGTCCCATATTTTCCCACGGACCCTAAAGAATTGTCAAATCACAAATCCGGGTCTGTTTTCCCAAAATGTTGACCAAAGTCAAACTTGGTCTTTTAAGAAATCTCAAAGAAGCAAATGGGCATATTTCACTCAAAACCTTTCCAATTCCCGAACCAATCGCCCCCTGCAAGTCGTAATTTAGTTGAAGCAAGTACGGAAGGCTTTATTTAGGGGAACGGGGTTCAAAAAGGCAAAACAACCGGTCGGGTGGTTACAGAAAGTCAATAGGAAGTGAACAATACGTCTATTCTAGCAATATGACGCGCTCACATATGGATGGTGTGAGGACTTATAGGCTCATTTTGAAGGATTGTTTTCACTTAGATTTAGAAAATACTTTTTTATGTTCCAAAATATTCTAAAAATTTAAATTATCTTTCAAGATTATCGAATAGTGGATATAATTTGAATTTTCATTATCCTTTTGTGAAACTTTTGAAAGATAATAAGTTGTGATTTTGAAAATTTGAATGAAAATTTATACAAACTTGAGCTAGAGCTCACATTTGAATGCAATGTTTTAACTTTGCATGACAAAGAAATTGCCACTAAGCGATGTATTATCAATGAGAACTCATCAAGTCTTTGGCACAAGATATTGGGACACATCTCTATTGATAGAGTCAAAAGGTTGGTTAATGATGGATTTCTAAAAGCTCTTGAATTTTCTAACATTGCAACTTGTGTGGACTGCATAAAGGGTAAGTAGACCAACAAATCAACTAAGGTGTCAAAAAGAGTTCTCAATTACTTGAGATCATACATACAAACATATGTGGGCCTTTTCCTACCACTTGCTTGAATGGTGAGAGATATTTTATCCTATTTATTGATGATTATTCAAGATATATCTATCTCTATTTTCTGTTTAACAAATCAAAAGCAGTTGATACTTTTAAAGTTTACAAAATAGTAGTAGAGAAACAAACTGGTGCAAAGATCAAAATTGTAAGATCTGATAGGAGTGGAGAATATTATGGTAGGTACACAGATAATGGACAAGTTAAGGGTTCATGTAACAACCCGATAGTCGTTTTACTTTATAGATCCCCGTCCCTTAAATAAGACTCCCCGTACGTTCTTTTACTATTTTATGACTTGTGGGGATGGTTAGTTCGGGATTTGGAAGGGTTCATGATGAAATCAGAACACTTGGTTCCTTAAGGCTAGCTTGAAAGGGGTATGTTTGACTTCGGTCAACATTTTGAGTAAACGATTTCAGAATTAGGATTTGATAGTTCCAATAGGTTCGTATGATGATTTTGGACTTAGGCTTATATACGGATTGGGTTTTGGACGTACCAGGAGCGTTTTGGCGCCTAATAGCGAAAGTTGGGATTTGAGTGAATTTCATAAGTTTGAGTTGAAGTAGATTTGTACATTCTAGATGTCCTCTGGGATTCCAAGTCTGGGAATAACTTCGTATGGTAATTTTGGACTTAGGAGCATTCCTGCAAGTGGATTCAGAGGTCCGTAGGTCCGGGGGTCAATTGGCAAAAGTTAGAAATTTGAAGTTTTTGGAATGTTTGACCAAGGGTGGACCTTGTGATATCAGGTTTGGATTATAGTTTTGGAAGTTGGAATAGGTCCTTAATGTAATTTAGGACTTGCACGCAAACTTTGGCTTCATTCCGAGTTAATTTGATAGGAATCAGATGCGTGGAAGTGTTTTTAGAAGTTTTTGAGTTCATGAGTTAATCCATGCGTTTTAGCATCCGATTCATGGTTTTTGATGTTATTTCAGTGTTATGATCAAGCGAGTAAGTTTGTATGATGTTGTTAGACGTGTGTGAGTGTTTGGTGTGGAGCCCGCGAGGGCTCGGGTAAGTTTTGGATGTTCGAAAGATGGAAAACACGTCAGGTTTTTTTGTGTTTCTTGGCAGCAGTTGCAGGTGTCAAATGAGATAAACTAGTCAAATTTTTAGATTTTTGATAAAAATGAGATTTGACCACGAAATTGGTTATAGAATTTAGTGAAAATAATTATTTAAATTTATGGGTTTTTGGGTAATAACTTTCATCAAATATTTCCGGATCGGCCCCGGAGTAAATTTAGGAATCTTACATTAAGAGTTGGGTAATCACTTTAAAAGTTGGGTATGAACTTTTGAGCATAAATTGATTACTTTATATAATATTTGACTAGTTTCGAGTCGTTTGGCACTAAATTAGGGGTTTGAGCACAACCTTGTACCAAAAAGTAGGCCACGAGACGAGGTAAGTCTCTTTTCTAACCTTGTAAGAGGGAATATACCGCATTGGTGAATTATAACTAATATGTGCTCCTATGTGTGAGGGCTACGTACGTACGAGGAGACGAAAGTCCGTACGTAGCGACAAATCATGCTATTTTTCGGGTAGTCTAGGTCCCATACCATGCTATACTTGAAATGTTGGCGCTCTTACTTGTTGATGTAATTGCTTAAGTCATATTAGAAGTTCATAAAATGATTGTAAAAGGTTAAACTCACCTACTTGAAGTTGTGAATGGAACACTCGACTATAAATGAGAATTTGTGTTTTATTTGAAATATCTTCTATTTGTGGAGTGGGCCGAATGCCTCAGTGGCAGTAGAGGCATCTATGGTCCGTGCCGTTCAACCCTCGATAGTACATAGTTTAAATATTATGTTGGATCGGGCCGTATGACCTCAGCTTAATTTGCGCATGATAACCTTTGGAACTATTCATGATTGATATTGCTTAATTATATTGAAATACAAACTATTAAATGGTGAAACTAAACTTGAGACTTAATATTTGCAAAAGACGAATTTACTATTTCTATTATTGAGTTTTCAGTATAATTCATGAAAACCATGCTTAGTATAAGATTTTGATATATCATTGTTAGCCCATAATAAGTGTCAAAGTCGACCCCTCCTCACTACTCGTACTTACTGGGTACATGTTGTTTATGTACTCACGCTACACTTCTGCACTTAATAATTCAGGATCTGAGGCAGGTACATCTGGTTATCAGTCCGGCACGCACGCTTGACTTCTGATCGAGACTACACAATGAGCTACCCTTCTGAGCCATTTAGCAGCAGTCGGAGTCTCTCTTTTGATTTATTTTATGTCTATTATATTTTAGATAGTATAATAAAATTCTTTTGTATATCCTACTAGTAGTCCATATACTTGTGACACAAGGCATACATAGTAGTAAACTCATGATTTTTTGGATTCATTGTATGATTTCAATTTGTACTCAGTTGTTTCCGTTTATGTATTTTACAAATATTATTTCATAAATCTTTTAAAATGAGGAAAGTTATTTATTTGGCAAACTTACTAAACGGGAATCACTAGATTGTGCAATGTTAGCTCGCCTAGCAACAGTGTTGGGCTCCATCACGACCTATAATAGAATTAGGCCGTGACAACATGGTATCAGAGCACTAGGTTCACATAGGTACCATAAGTTATGGTCAGACCTAATAGAGTATTGTGGATCGGTGCGGAGACGTCCATACTCATCTTCGAGAGGCTATAGGATGTTAGGAAACTACTCTTTATTCATCGCCTATCGTGCAGTTAATGGTATACTAAATTCCTTTCTCTCATTCTCTCATGGATGGTGTGGATACATACGATAGATGTTCCAGACCTGGGAGGAGCTACTCCCCGCATTGCTAGAGGCCGAGGAAAAGGCCCGGGGAGAGAACCAGTCCGAGATAGGGATGAGTGCATCCCAGAATTGCCCTTGTAGCACCACTAGTGGATCCAATGCAAGATTGCATCATTGAGGAGTAGGGTGAGGTGCCCGTATTAGAGCCAACCTCAATAGATTTCATTTCAGCACCGGGCATTCAGGAGGTTATGTGCGGTTCATGGACACTATGACTCAGGTTGGTTTATTTCCAGTAGACCCAGCTACTTCTCAGGCGGGAGGGGGAGCACATACCCCTACTGCCCAGGCTTCGGGGCATACAACTGCCGTATATCAGACCCCGGGTGCACTATTTGTGGGCGGAGCCAAGCAGTTGCAGCAGCTGCAGCTGAGCCTAGATGAACTATGGCCGGTGAGCGTAGAAACTATTTGATAGATGGACTAGGCTACACCCTCATGTCGTTGGGTGTGAGAGGCATGAGGATCCCTACGACTTCATTGATCGGTGCAGGGACAGACTACACAACATGAGGATATTCGAGTCCCATGGGGTGGATTTTACTACTTTCCAGCTGGAGGGCAGGGCCCGTAGGTGGTGGCAATCTTATCTTTTGGGCAGACCAACAGGTTCTCCTTCCATGACTTGGGACCATTTTACATAGCTTCTCTTGGACAGGTATATTCCACCCTCTCAGAGGGAAGAGTTGAGCAGCTCCAGCTGGGTCAGTTATCAGTGATCGTTTATGAGGCGATATTCTCTGAGTTGTCTCGCCATGCACTTATGATGCTTCCTATTGAGATGGAGCGAGCGGATGTTTGTTGCGGGGTTGCACTCAGATATTCAAGATACTATGGCCCGGAGATTGATATAGGTACTTCTTACAGCTAGTAGTGGAGATAGCTCAGAGGATTGAGGGCTACCATTAGAAGGGTAGAGAGCAGATACAGCGGGACAAGAGGTCCCATTTTTCTTGAGCGTTCAGGGGTGCCCCAACTTGGGGCAGAGGTCATTTTGGCAAAAGTCATTCTAGCAGGCCCCCATATTCAGCACCACCACCTCCTCAAGGTGTTCCAGCGTGACCCTATTTCAGTGTTATGCCAGAGAGTTCTTATCACCAGCCATTTATTCAAAGTTCTTCTAGTGGGTACTGGGGTCATCAATATTCTTTCGGTGCTTACTTCAGCGCCATGCTAGAGAGTTGATACCGCTCACCAGCTATTCAGGGTTCTTCCAGTAGGTATTCAAGCCATCGGGGTTTAGACTTCAGGGTAGCAGATCACCGCATTGAGAGGTTATTTCGCGTGTAGAGATCTCAGTCATGTGCAGAGATTCTACCTTAGGCTTTGGGGCAAGGCAGTGCAGCAGGGCTAGCAACCCATGGTTCTAGCACCAGTTGTCCAGCAGCCTAGAGGCGAGAGGGGGGGAGGGGCAGGCGGGTAGGGGCCATCCTAGAGGTGGAGGCCAGGCTGAGAGAGGTCAGCTAGCTACCGTTCAATTAGGCAGAGGCCAACTAGTCGGTGCTCCAACCAAGTTCTATGCTTTTCTGGACAGACTAGTTGCAGTGGCCTCAGATGCAATGATCACATGTATTATTTCTGTCTTCGGTAGAGATGCTTCAGTACTATTTGATCTAGGGTCTACCTACTCATATTTGTCATCACTATTTGCTCATTTCTTGGATATTCCTTCTGAGTCCTTGGGCACTCCTATTTATGTGTTCACATTTTGGGCGATTCTCTCATGGTGGATCAGATTTATCGGTCTAGTATGGTTACATTCTGTGGTTAGGAGACTAGAGCGAACCTTCTGTTTCTTGATACGATTGACTTTGAGGTCATCCTGGGCATGGACTCGCTATCCCCATATTATGCCATCCTTAATTTCCATGCCAAGAATGATACTTTAGTAATGCTAAAGTTACCGAGATTGGAGTGGAAGGGTTCATCTGTCAGTACATCTAGTCGGGTCATCTCTTTTCTGAAGGCCCGACACATGGTCAAGAAGGATTGTTTGGCTTATGTAGCCTATATCCAGGATACTATCGTAGAGACTCCGATGATTGATTCAGTGCCAATAATCCGGGAGTTTGCCAATGTGTTTCCTCTGACCTTCCAGGCATGCCACCAGATCGTGACATTGATTTCTGTATTGACTTGGCTCCAAGTACCCAGCCTATATCTATTCCACTGTACCATATGGATCCGAAAGAGTTGAAGGAGTTGAAGGAGCGGCTTGAGGAGTTGCTAGCAAAGGGGTTCGTTAGGCCAAGTGTGTCCCCTTGGGGAGCACCAGTGTTATTCGTGAAGAAGAAAGATGGGCCTATGCGAATGTGCATTGATTACCTCCATTTTAATAAGGCCACCATCAAGAACAAGTACACGTTCTCATGTATTGATGATTTGTTAACCAGTTGTAGGGTGCTCGGGTGTTCTCTAAGATTGACTTGAGATCATGGTACCATCATTTGAAGATTCCAAACTCGAATGTTCCGAAGACTTCTTTTCGTACTAGATATGGCCATTATGAGTTTCTAGTGATGTCCTTCTGCTTGACTAATGCCCCAATGATATTTATGGATTTGGTGAACAGGGAGTTCATGTTGTATATTGATTTGTTTGTCATTGTCTTCATCGATGACATTTTGATTTACTCGCGTAGCATGGAGGATCACGAGTGGCATTTGAGAGTGGTGCTTCAAACCTTGCAGGAACAAAAGCTATATGCTAAGTTCTCCAAGTGTGAATTTTGGCTACATTCTGTGGCATTCTTGGTCATGTTGTATCAGGCGAGGGTATTAATATGTATTCCAAGAAGATTGAGGCATTTCAGAATTGGCCTCGTCCCACTTTGGTGACTGAGATAATGAGTTTCTTGGGATTAGCAGGTTATTATCACCAGTTTATGGATGGCTTGTCATCCATTGTAGTACATTTGACTAGATTGACCTAAAAGGATGCTCCGTTCCATTGGTCCGATAATTGTGAGGCAAGCTTTCAGAAGCTCAAGACAACTTTGATTACGACACCGGTTCTAGTGTTTCCTTCCGGCTTGGGGATGTATACAGTGTATTGTGATGCTTCACGCATTGGGTTGGGTTGTGTATTGATGCATGAGGGGCGCATTATTGCATATGCTTCGTGTCAGCTGAAGATTAAAGAGAAAAATTACCTTGTGCACAATCTAGAGTTAGGCGCGATTGTTCATGCTCTTAAGATCTGGAGGCATTATCTTTATGGGGTGTTCTGTGAGGTTTATACTGATCATCACAGCTTGCAGCATTTGTTCAAGAAAAGGGATCTCAATTTGAGGCCGACAGATGGCTTGAGTTACTGAAGGATTATAACAACACCATTCTTTATCATCCAGGCAAGGCGAATGTAGTCTCGGATGCCATGAGCAGAAAGGCAAAGAGTATGGGTAGCTTGGCATTCATCTCAGCAGAGGAGATACCATTAGCTTTGGACATTTAGTCCTTGGCTAAAAGACTTGTGAGGTTGGATATGTTAGAGCTTAGCCGAGTTCTTGCATGCGTCGTTGCCCAATCTTCACTATTGGAGCAGATCAAGGCTCGACAATTTGATAATCCCCACTTGTAGGTTCTTAGAGAGACGGTACTATAGGGTGGTGCCAAGGAGGTTTTTATTGGTGAGGATGGTGTTTTGCGACTCCAAGGTCGTCTATTTATTCCTAATGTCGATGGTTTGATATGGAGGATTCTAGATGAGGCACACAATTCTCGGTATTCTATTAATCCAAATGACCCCTTAAACTCAACCTGTTTCTAAAACCTGACTCAGATCCCTTTAAATCTAAGCCGTTGATCAAAAGCGATCAACGGCTCACAACACCGCACTCCCTTTCCTTATATCTCCTCACCCTAAGTCTAACCCCATTTTTCTCACTCTAGCCGCCCCTAAACACTCTCCCCTTTCCTCTAAAGAAACCCTAGTCTCCATACCCAACCTTCTCCGATTCCAACCCACACATGGAACCAATCCATGATTTACTTACCTATTTTGTAATACTCTGCTATTATACGCATGTTTATGGTGTTACTTAGTTCTTTCCCTATTTTTGCCAAGACCTACTCTCTTTAGAACGGGACTGATTTACCTTGATTATGTGAAGATCTGGATGATCTTTAGTACACACTACAATGAATGATTCTTGCATTATTGGTTCGATTCAAAGCCATTGGACCCAACTAGGGTTGGAGATTTTCTTTTTTCCTTACTGATTTTTGATTGCCTGTAATATTCTTTTATATCTTGTGTTTGACTAATAATTTTCCTTGTTTGTTTGTTTAAATTTGCTACTATATAAACCCCTTCCCAATTGCCCTAAAAAGAAGATGTTATTACTGCTATTACGCTTTATACTCTCCTCACTTGTTCACCTTCTCTAAAATACTTGGCTCTTTGGCCAGCTGAAAGTCAAGGCCATAATATTACCAACCTCTTCTGGTTCAAGTACTGCTCGGGGCCCTTACGAGGCTCTTGTGAACTCTGAAGCATCCGAGACATAGGGTTTTGGCTACCAGTATTCTAAGCTCTTCACTATTCTTTTGCTCGTATAATTTTACTACTAGTGCTTTTAACCTTTCGATGTTAATTTTTTCTTTCCTTCTACATACCTGTGTGTTTTTTAATTCTGTGAGAATGATTTAGTTTTGAATCCCTGATATTGCACTATTATGATAATGCTCAATACTCCCTTGTCATTCTATGAAAGTTGAATGCATTTTTACATGAGATAATTTCCAGCTTTGTTCTTAGTTTGTGTTAAGCTAGTATGTGTTCTTCACGATGGTATGCATTTCTATGATAGTTTTCTTTGTTTTCTTATGGAATCAGTTCTCTACCTCTAGTATATGAACATGTTTTAGTTTTGATCTTTAATGCATACCTATTTTGATATGAATATGACAGTTGTGACTATATGTTATTAGTTATAGAATTTTCTTCATGCCTTGCTTTAGATACAACAAATCTATGAAAACCTCCCTCTACTTTGAATGAATCATTTAGTGCTGAGTCTCTAGCCACAACAGTATGGAACACTGCTTTAAAGTTTACTCTAAACATGTTTCCTTGCTATCTTATCTTTAGCATCACCTAGGATTTTAGGATAAACATTCCATTTTTCCTCTTATGTATATTAATGAGTAACTAATATACCCCTTTTAATGTCCTAAGTTTCTGTACTATGACCTATTCTCCATCATGTTAAGTTCTTATGATATTGGCCAATTTGCACCATTAGTATGTTGATATGATATTTGGGACTTTGTTAGAGCTGTCGTGCTAGAACTGTTATTAAACTAGATTGACAATTGAAATCCTTTAGGTTGGTGCTCTATTCTGAATTTGTATGGCATCACACACTCTTATTTGTTGAACCTATAATCTTAGAAAAACCTTATTCCCATGCCTCTTTCAAAATGTTTTCTGCCCAATATGCTAAGTGTTTGAACTTGTAATATCAACCTGTCCTTTGAGTCTTGTTGATTCTCTTTGCTCATATGTTCTTTGTTTAATCACCCTTGCTATGTCTGCTCCTAAAATACAAGTACACCTCTTCAAATTATGTCATTAGTAACTATTCTATCACTCTTATTTGTCATCTATACTATCCTGAATCTATCACTCTTGGCCGGCTGAAAGCCACCAAAGCTCTCTCTATTGACCTCCCTAATGTGAGCATTTCTTGGGGTCTATTTGAAGCTCCTATGAACTATGATTTGGGGTTTTTTGGTCACTTTCTTTGCTGTTGGGACTTAAGCTATCTCTGACACTTAGTTTCTTTCTCATTCTATCTGTTGAATATGCCTGCTTAAGTGATTTTTGTAATTTTATAATTTGTTTGGGGTCATGTATAACTGCTTGGCCTGGCATGAGTTCCTTTGAGACTTTGGGCTATGCTGATGGGCATAGACTCCTGTTTGAGAGATGTTTGGACCTGGGCATGCTAGTTGTGGAAGTAGAGCTTGTTGAAGGCCAAGCAATGCTAGGTTATCTTCATTTTAAGGCCTTGTTCCTAGGCCTATAGTTTTATTCATGTGTAATATTTATATTTATAATCTTTGGGCTTGTAATAACTTGTAATAACAAACAATTTGGGGTGTTAGTGAAATTGGGGAAGCGGGTATATTCTAATGTTTGCATAAAAGGGTAGAAAGCATGCCTATAAGATTCATATGACTTACTTGTTATTTTATCCAACCTGCCATTTATATTTCATGTACACCAGTAGAAGTTATGCCTATAGGGAATCCCACACACTCACTCAATTCGTTAACTATACCTATTGCTATACGTTATTAGACAACATGACTATATGGAATCAGTGCCCATAATTGTTCGTTAAATTTGTGTAATTGCAACATGTTCACTAGATACCATGACTACAAGATCACATTAATATTCATCCAGATATCATGTTTTGAAGACCTTAATTGACTAATTAGCTATTGTTGTTGCTATTTTCATCAAGTCACTCACTTAGATAGCATGCCTATAGTTATAAAGTGATAATTCTTCCAACTATTGGAACTTAGCTAACTGCTACTCGCTTAGAAAGCATTCCATTAGGATCAAACGTAAGTAATTCTGAGTATTTATAATGGTTTTCACTACCCCTTTTTGCTCAAATCACTTAGAGATCATGTCTATAGGTCTTAATAACTTATAATCTGCAATCTCAATAGTCAGAATAACAGTATTAGGTATTCTTAAACTGTGTAGTCATTTAGAAACCATGTCTATAAGTTTAAAATGACACCTTGAATCTAATGCCTATACGTAATATATAATCTGCTTGTGTGCATTTGTTTCCTAAGTGCAGAGGCTAGCTTGAGCCTTTAACTGCCTTTTTGTGAAGTCCTACTTATTTGAATGTCACTTAGTTTTATCATTTTGAGCAACCTAAGTAATGTCTAGAACCACTCAAATAGAGGTCTAATGCCTCCTGGACAATATGCATGCGACATGTAGTGCACGCATAGGGTACAACTTAGAATAGAATTAATGCGCCTTTAGGTAAATAAATTTAACATAGAAATTGGGTAGTATGAGATGATAATTTGTGCCCGCTGAATAATATGAGCAACTCCTTCCTAAAAGAAGTTGCGAAGTATTATTTATGTTGCAGGGGGTGATCCTTTAGGCTAATAAACTTAGGAACCCTCCTTTTTTTTCCTTTATACACTTAGTCATAATATAGATCGTCATAATTAGATCCTTGTAGTCTTCAAGATATGTACCAATTCTCGTTGTGTTATAATAAAACTCTCCGACCTTTTATCCTCTTTGTTTATTTGATCATCTCGCCTAATTATAATCTATATAGTCTTAAGTTTGTCCGGGACACACAGTTGTGGACCTCGAAGAGTGCCTAACACCTTCTCTTTGAGGTAATTTGAGCCCTTACCCGATCTTTGGTGGCATTGGCTAGTTAAACAGAATTACGTGCATAACAGGTGCCCTAACACACCTTAACATTTGTTAGGTGACGACTCTTTTTCTTTTAGCACTCTACCTCCCACTCAAAAGAATTGTCACATGTTAAAACCCACTTTTGCGAGAAAAAGGGGGGCGACAACTATCACCCCAGGCAGCATTATTGGTGTCAGCAGATGAAGAAGGACATAGTTGAGTATGTATCTAGGTGCATAAATTGCTAGCAGGTTAAGTATGAGCACCAGAGGCCAGGTGACCTATTCCAGCAGATGACTATACCGGAAAGGAGATGGGAGCGCATTACTATGGACTTATTAGTTGGGTTGCCATAGACCTTGCAGAAGTTTGATGCGGTTTGGGTCATTGTCGATAGGGTGACCGAGTCGGCACACTTTATTCTAGTCGTGCCTATGTATACTTTAGAGAGGTTGGCCCAGATTTATATTCAGGAGATAGCTCGTTTGCATGGTGTGCCTGTTTCCATCAGATCAGATAGAGGCCCTCTGTTCACTCCACATTTTTGGCGAGTAGTATAGAGTGAGTTGGGGACCATGTAGAGCTTAGCACCGCATTTCATCCACAGAACAACGGGCAGTCAGAGTGAACAGTTCAGATCTTGGAGGCATGCTTAGACCATGTATGATTGACTTTGGAGGGCATTTGGATCGATTCTTACCTCTACCCAGGTTTGCTTACAACAATAGTTATCAGTGCAACATCTAGATGGCTCCATTTGAGGCTTTATATGGTTGACAATGTCATTCTTCCATCGGGTGGTTTGAGCCTGGCGAGGCTAAGATATATGATACTGATTTGGTAAAGGATGCCTTGGAGAAGATAAAGTTGATTCAGGAGCATCTTTGCACATCATAGTCCAGACAGAAGAGTTACACGGATCAGAAGGCGCGTGATTTATAATTTATGGTAGGCGAGAAGTTCTCTTGAAAGTCTCGTCGATGAAGGGTATTATGAAATTCGAGAAGAAGGACAAGTTGAGCCTAAGGTTTATATGCCCATTTGAGGTGTTGAGACTAGTTTGGGAATTTTCTTATGAGCTTGCTTTACCTTCCAACCAATTGGGAGTTCATCCAGTGTTCCACGTGTCTATGCTTCGGAGGTATCACACACCTTATCACGTATGTTAGACTTTAGCATGGTTCAGTTAGATGAGAGCGTGGGTTATGAGGAGGAGCAAGTTGCCATTGTTTCTAGACAGGATCACTAGTTGAGATCCAAGAGGATTTTTGTGGTAAGGGTTCAGTGGAGGGGCCAACTAGTCGAGGAGGTGACCTGGGAGTCTGATGAGGACATACAGAGAAGATATCCACACTTATTTATCACTCCAGGTGTGATTCTAAACCCTTTCAAGGATGAACGTTTGCTTAAAAGGTGGAAAATTTAATGATCTGACAAGTTATTTTTCTTTCTAGAAGACCATTCCCCTAAATAATACTTTCCGTATGTGCTTTTACTATTTTGTGACTTGCGGGGATGGTTAGTTCAGGTTTTGGAAGGGTGCAGGTTGAAATCGGAACACTTGGTTCCTTAAGGCTAGCTTGAAAGGGGTAAGTTTGACTTCGGTTAAAATTTTGAGTAAATAACCTTGAAATCAAGATTTGGCGGTTACAATTGGTTCATATGATGATTTCTTACTTGGGCGTATTTTCAGATCGGGTTTTGGACGATCGGAGAGCGTTTCGACGCCTAATAGCGAAAGTTGGCATTTGAGTGAATTTCATAAGTTTGAATTGAAGTAGTTTTTTATATTCTAGATGTCCATTTGATATTTTGAGATTGGAAATAGCTTCGTATGGTGATTCTGGACTTGGGAGCGCGTCCGAAAGTGGATTCGGAGGTCCGTAGGTCGTTTCGGGGTCAATTGGCAAAAGTTAGAAATTTTAAGTTTTTGGAAAGTTTGACCGAGGATGGAACTTTTAATATCGGGTTCTGGTTCCAGTTCCAGAAGTTGCAATAGGTTCGTAATGTCATTTAAGACTTGCACGCAAAATTTGGCATCATTCCAAGTTGATTTGATAGAAATCGGACGCGCGTAAGTGTGTTTAGAATTTTTTAAGTTCATGAATTGATCCATGCATTTTGGCATCCGATTCGTTGATTTTTTATCTTATTTCAGAGTTTCGATTGCGCAAGCAAGTTTGTATGATGTTGTTAGACTTGTGTGGGTGTTTCATGTAGAGCCCCAAGGGCTTGGGTAAGTTTCAGACGTTCGGAAGGATAAAAAATACATCAGTTTTCTGGTGTTTCTTGGCAGCAGTTGCAGGTCTCGCAAATGCGAGAAATTGTTCGCAAATGCGAGAAATTGTTCGCAAATGCGAACCTCGCATTTGCAATAAGAGCTTTTCAATTGTGAAGAAGCTCGACTTGGGACACTGTTTATATTTGCGACACTTGAGCCATGTTTGCGACCTCAGCAATGTTCGTATTTTCGACCCCTCCGTCGCATTTGCGACCTTAGCAGCTAAAGCCCAGGGTCTGCATTTGTAAGGTATTTGTCGTATTTACGACCTTCGCATTTGCAAATGTAGTATCGCAAATTCGCAAATGCGACATTAGGTGTCGCGGGTCTAGGCCAAGTCTTTACTGCCTTAAATATTTTGTGTATCAACCCGGATACCTTCACTTGAAATGACACGCCCAAGGAAAGCTACATAACTCAACCAGAATTCACACTTAGAGAATTTTGCATACAATTTCCTTTTTGTAGAACTCTGAGCGCAGTACATAAATGATTTGCATGCTTAGTCTCTGAACGAGAATACACCAATATACCATCAATAAATACAATTACAAACAGATCTAGAAAGGGTTTGTCGGTTCATAAAATCCAAGAATACTGTTGCGGAATTAGTCAACCTAATGACATAACACGAAACTCAAAGTACCCGCATCTGGTCCTGAATGCTGTTTTCGGAATATCATTCTCCTTAATCCTTACTTGATGGTACCCGAACCTCAACTCTATTTTTGAGAAACACTTGGCACCTTTTAACTAATCAAATAAGTCATCAATCCTTGGGAGCGGGTACTTATTTTTGATCGACACCTTATTCAAGTGCCTATAATCTATTAACATCCGCAAGGAACCATTTTTCTTCCTCACAAATAACACAGGTGCTCCCCACGGTGATGTACTAGGTCTGATAAAGCCTTTTTCAAGCAAGTCTTTTAGTTGTTCCTTCAACTCTTTCAGCTCTGTAGGCGCTATTCTATAGGGAGGAATAGATATTGGTTGAGTATCTGGTAGTAGTTCAATATCAAAATTAAATTTCTTCCTCTAGCGGAAGACCTAGAAGCTCATCGGGAAAAACATCGAGAAACTCATTAACCACATGGATGGACTGAATGGTTGGAGAATCTACTTTCACATGCTGAGCCCGATCTAAGTGATAAATATACCCCTTTCTAATCATCTTCCTTGCCTTAAGATAGGAAATAAATTTACCTCTCGGCGATGCCGTATTACCTTTTCATTGTAAAACAGGCTCACATGGAAATTGGAATCAGACTATCTTCGATCTACAATCAACGTTGGCATGACAAGAAGCCAACCAATCCATACCCATTATAACATCAAATTTCACTATATCTAACTCGATTAGGTTCGCTTATGTAGATTGACTATGAACTACTATTATACAATCTCTACATACTCACCTAGCTATCACTGGGTCCCCAACAGGTGTGGATACCTCAAAAGGTTTAACCAATTTTGGTTTTATTCCAAACTTTCTAGTAACCAAAGAAGTAACATATGATAAGGTGGAACCTAGGTCAATTAGTGCATATACATCATATGAGGAGACTGATAATATAGTTGTAACAACATCGGGTGATAATTCTTGATCGTGTCATCCTGCTAATGCATAAATGCGATTCTAAGGAATGCCCGAGCTAGATGCTCTGCCTTTTCCTCTACCACGACCCATTGGTGCCTATGAAACTAGTCCAGGGGGCGTACTGTTGATGATGAACCTGCTATAGATCCCGTTGGCCGTCCTATGCTTGCATCACCTCTCGTCGGAAAAACCCTCATATCGTGGCTTGGATAACCACAAGTATAACAAACACCCATCCCCATACGACATTGCCCGGCATGCTGCTTACTACACTGAGAATATCGCCGCAAAGACGGCCTCATCTGACTTGACTCACCCCTATACTAAGAACATGAGGCCCTGGAATTCTGACTAGGCCCTGAATACGTGGAAACAATCAAATCTCTTACCGCGAAACTGAGGGGTTGCGCTAGTCGATGGCTGGGCTGGATACCTCGGGTATTGTTATCTCTGACCACCTCGAAAGTCACCAGAAGGACCCGAAGACGTCCCTCTCTTATTCTGGGCCCTATCATGTTCATGATCGGCCCTCTTCTTCTGCTTACGCTCCTATACACCTTGAGCATTTGACTGAATACAAGAAATATCCATGTCTGGCTGAAGTGAGACCGACATACAATCGTTAAACAAGTGCGGCTCTAACCCCATCACGAATCGGTGAACCCGATCATCCATCTTAGATACAATAGGGGGATCATACCTAGCCAACGAATCAAACTAAAGACTGTACTCCCGAACACTCATGTTACCCTTCCAAAGGGTCAAAAACCTATCATCTTTGGCCCGCCTAAGCTCTGGTGGCAGATAATAATGAAGACAAGCTTCTGTAAACTCCTGCAGGTGCATCCTCACCTCTGGACAACTCCCATGACTCTTATCAATTAACTGCAACCTATTGAAGTCTATAGGAGGCTAGCTCAACTGACTCACTCACAGTGACCTTCATTACCCTTAACGTCCTCTGCATTCTATCAATAAATACCTAAGGTCCTTATTTGCATCTGTTCTAGTGAATACCGGAGGGTCAAAATTAATGTAATCACGAACCCTCGCACTAACATACTTATATGCATGGGGGCAGCCACCTCATTCTTTTTTAATACTTATCCAATATATCCTCAATTAATTAGGTAATGTCCCGTTCCACGGTAATTAACCAATTACCCGCATAATTAAGAATTACCTCAATTTACATAAAATACTACTCTCATTTAACATACCTTGTACACTTTACTAGTATGGTCATGTAGTACCTTGTATGGCACTAGTCCATAAATATCGAGTATTAATGATCAACCCGTATTTTTTCCTAATATGCCAAACTTGGACAAAAAATACATTTGTTTTGACTTGCTTCCCCTCTCACCTTCACAAATTTACTCATCATTTGTTTAAAATAGCATAATCCTTATAATATCCAAATAATCTCTTTCCTTGGACTAATGTCAATTACCTTACGACTAATGCAACGTACAATACTATAGGGTGCAACATCGTCGTAATTTAATATTGCCTGACGTAATATAAACGTAATATTGTGAGGTGTAACATCATCCTCCCCTTTGAAACATTCGTCCTCGAATGTTGACTGATGCTCTTATCATTTTCATGGCCCATAGGTCTTGCGAATAGTTTAGTACTCATCTTGCCAGCTTGGTAACTGTTCTGTGAATAAATTCCGAAGGCTAGTTTATTCCCCCCTTTAAGCCTCTTTCTCACACCATGAATTGTAGTCAGAATCCTTCTAATCTTATAACTAATGCTACCATATATCATGTAACCTTTACGACTCTAACTTTGTATGTGTGCCTGACTCGTCTCTTCTCTTCCAGCTTTTAGCAAATCTCTAGCCTTCACTTTGTGAACATATACAAAATTATGTCAAGCTGTTCCACTAGAGTTATTAGATTTACTATATCTAAGTAGTCCATACTACACCACAATTCTTACTTCGATTTATCATTACCGAGGTCTGCTACCAAACTCCAGGTTACTCTCGTTGCTTATCCTATATGCATAAAGCTAAATCCTTTAATGCTTCTTCATTACTGTTCATCTTAAGACTGATGGCCCAATCTCACCTCGTACTTTGCAACTTTTACCCATCCATTGTTGATTCACCTCAATGTTGATTTACAATCATCCCTTGATAACTTGAAATTCCTTATGTACTATATTGGCACTAGGGCTTATGTTGCGTAATGGAATATTTGAAGTGATTTTTCTGATCCACCTATGTGAGACAATGCTTCCATAACCATACTTTATAGCATCCCAATGTGACTCACCTTATATAGGCATTTTAGTCCCTTACAATTCATGAAATCCTCTTCAAGTCATGGCTCACTTGAAGGCCCAAACGTCATCCTTTATCTATTACAATAACACAGTAATTATACTACTAGGGCATTTTTCCATCTCTTCTAAATGCTACTAGTCTTAGACTCCTTTGAGTTAATTCAGGCTACATTAAGCTTTCTATAACTTAGATGAACCATCAGCTCCTTTGTTTTCACAGGCTTAATCTTAAGAGCTTATTCATTTTCGTCACCTTCTTAGTTGCCCTTTTCTTGTCCTTACTCTTGTGTTTCTAAAACCTTGTCATTCTATCATACTTTAGCTTACGACCGATTTCCTTATGCTTTTCTGGGACATCAAGTGAGACATCACATCATCTCTAGCTCTTCTTTTACTCTCTAATTAGACCTTTCAGTACTTAGAAACCATAGGCCGAAAGGTATGCCACTGACGTCACTGCTATCAATCCTGGATACTAAATCACCACTCTTCTAGACTTTTATCCGTAGTATGGACTATTCACAGCCTTCTGCATTTGAGTATCTCGTACGGTGTTCACCTTTACTTTACTTATCCTATAATCTTGCATCTTGTCTTCTATCTCTCATGACCTCCCTTCCACATAGGTATAATTTACATCCATAACTTGAAGCTTTATTACAATTCTTACCACTCTAGTGCATACACGATCTGGTGGTAGCTCCATACCGACTTTTTATGGGGCTAGTGCTCTTCTAACTGGCTTTGTCATAGAGCCATTATAGAATATAGTTAGTTGTGCTATCTCTCTTGCACCTCTAATATTAAGAGTGATTCTGCTATGTTCTCAATCATGATTCCTATAACTTCTGGGTCCAATAATCTAATTTGTTGATGTAACTATTTAGTTTCCTCCTTCTTCTAATCAGCCTTTATGTCGGCTTAGGTTATCTTCCAATCTGTGGCTCCTGGTATTAGTTATTGCTTTAGCCCTTCATGGACGCTATGGAATATCCACAATACAATCTTCTAACAATTCATTCCTTTGTCTGTGACCTGGCTTCAATTCTTTCTTTTAACTTATACCAGAATCTTCTACGGCTATATAATTGTCAACATATATGATGATGGACAATTCTCCAAACTCTTAAGTGTGTTCATATCGTTACCAACTCTAGATCATTAATCGAATAACTTTTTTTGGTTCCTTCTCAATTTTTTTTAATGTAAGAAATTACTTTTCCTAGTCTTTCTACCTCCTTATTGTGTGCATACTTAGCTTACCTCAGTGCCCACACACATTGGAATTCCATACAACTCATATGATCTTGAATATCACTTCAGATTTTACTTTCCATTCATTAGCCACGGTAGGTTCCATTTTCTTACGGAGTGCATACAATGTTGTTGTGAGACTGCTGTTATAAGACCATTTTCTCCTTAGGTTACTAATCTTAGGTTGAGGCTTTCTTCCTTACTTCCTCAACTAGTGTTTTTTATTGTAGTATTTAGGGAGGATCCTCCGACTCTTATAAAGTTGTGAGCTTATTACAATGTATATTCGACAGACCTTTTGATGTCCTTCCTTGCCTATAATTATCCTTAGATACTTACTTCCATGCCCATGTAATTGTATGGTTGCTTCTGAACTGATATTTAGATTGTCTTCCCAGTGGTACTCTCTTTTATTCGTGTAATACTCATACGATGCCTTTAACTACCCCAACTACTATCTGAATATTTCTCAAGTATTACAATGACATTACTCTGAGGCTAAATTCACTATATTGGGGTTTTCTATATTTATCCTGCATGATCTGCTTACTCGTCTGTAACCTCCCGTTTAGCCATAACTAGGCTCTTCCTGAATCAATTACTAACTACTCGTTGACCCATTCCCATATCAATATTCCACGTAATCTTTCTTGGATTATTTCCTTTGTCTTATCTTACGTCTCGCATTGGCTCCTTATTTATCAATAATATCTGGGCCAAGGACCCTTACTTTCTTTCCTTGGCATCATGTTTGCATAATATTCTAAAATCGTAGCATATCTATAGGCTATGAATAGGTGTAATTTCATCCCTTTCTCATTTTCTTTTTCACATTCCTTCTTTACCACTCCATAGTTACTTGAACCACTTAATTCCGACTTTTAATATCGCGTTACTCCATATTCCCTCTTTAGGGGAGTACTAAGAGTTAAAGCTACGACAATCTACCTATAGATGTTTTACCTCTTCATTTTTGGTGTCTTTTCACATCATCTATAACCTTTATTCGCCTTGCAGTAATCCTTTTGTATTAGGATAACACAATTCCTTACTTGCGAGGGTGATAATTACTATAACTGGCACATACAGTCTCGTAAGCTTAACTTTGCTCACATTGGTTGCTTTAGGGAATCATATTCCTGAATGACCATTCTCTGAATTTCTTATGAATCTACTCTTGTTGTCCACTCTATTATTACTAGAATGAAATCTAAAACTCTCATGATGCCAACTATTATCCAATCACTCAGTCCCTAATTAACATTTAGTTTATCTTGTTCACCCGCCGATACAGACTTCTATTATTATGATGTCTAACGTTTCCTTCTGGTAATTGCGTTGGAGTCACGAACTTATTTATTGAAGTGAGGATATGACTTTATGGCCTATTTCTTTTGTTGTCTCAAGGCCTATCACCCTCGTCTTTTCCTTCACTTGACTATAGACTCTGTAATACTAACATCTTTTTGACCTATCGTTTTCATCCATGTATTTCATCTTACTCTTAATGCTTCATTAGCTCTCTTTTTATTTCCTGCTAATATTTCTATCTATCACTTTATTCTGAAAACTTCAACAAGATATTCTTTTGCTTTTAGATCCCATTTGCTCCATCCACTGGCTCTTTGGTTTGCCAAGCATTATCTCTCTACAAGGGACGGGAGCCATACTAAGATAATATTTATCTTTTCCAGGCTTCCAGTGCCTATCTTTGTAGCACACATATCTAGCTATACTATTTTAGAATGCACCATCTAGGTGTCTCACAAGGAGGTAATTAGCATCTTTTTTATATCCTTCTAAAATGTCAACTAACGCAAATAATTCATTCACCATTTTGGGTTACTCTAACCCCAGTCGGATCTTGATATTATGTCCTTCTCTTAAACAATATTTGTTAGCTTCCATAGAGTATAACTCAAATCGGGGTGGCCAATTATACATACCTCTATTACTGTTGAAGGTAGTTCAAAATGCTTATATCTTCTCTCTTTCCTGAATGGTAAATAAAGAAAATCTTTATTAACTGGGCGCCTCGTACTCTTCTTCATCTTGATTTTTTTCTTTTCTTGTTAAGCTTGTATTTATCTTCTGAATCTCTCATTGTTTTTCATCATTAAGATGGATAGGTATTCTTGCCTCAAGACTCCGTATCAAGAGGCTTACACCTTTAGTACGCACATGATCTGCAGAAGACCTCACATTCACTTATCATAAGTATGATGCAAAGTTGAATTCCTCTGACTCAACTCTTCCATAGACATGTCTTTTACCAACTATATTTATGGATGTAGGTATCGTCTTATTACGAATAAAATAGAAGTTAGGAATTTGAATTCTTACAACTGAGCTCTACAACACGATCTAGAGTAAGAAGAAAGAGTGACATCCCTAAATGCCCTGTAGACTTCTGCTTATAAGTGTGGTGCACGACACACCCATAAACAAGACTCTACTAGACATGGCTTGTAGACTCCCTAGGACAGAACTGCTCTTATACCACTTTTGTCACGACCCAAAATGATGGACTGCAACGGGTACCCGGTACCTTACTCAACTGAGTACCTACGTAATGTATCTTTCGTATCATACTATCATAGTAAATGAGCCAGAGAGGCTGTCATGAGATAAGTACAATAAAACATGGATAAATACTTGACACTGGATGATCCAACATGTAGTCCAAACTTATACATATGATGTATGGGCCTATAAGGCCAAAATAACCACTCGTATACTGAACATAAGCCGGCAAGACCATAAAGTATTTTACGTACATGGAACCTTTCCACAAGACTATAAAGATACATAATTGTCATAAAAGTCAGGACAGAGCCCCGGCATACCAAATAAAACACATCTAAATCATACTGACAAAACTAGCAACTCCGGAGAAAATGGAGTGCACCAATATCTTCTACTGAGCTAATCGCCTACTTAGAGGATTCTCGACCTGTCCATCGAGACCTAAGCCGATTCTTTTAACAATCCCTCTAACCCATGTCTTTGTGACAATACGTAACGACAGGTCAGAATAGTGGAAAATCCATATGTTATTCTTGGGAAAGATTGCAACGTACTTCCTCAGAATCGCAAAATCTCGTCGCTAGTACGTAGTATAATTTTGTATGAAATTTTCTGCACATAAGCGTTACCTTGCTGAATATACACCTTGGATTCATTAAGAGGATCCATATCTCTATGAATTAGTCTTAGAACCAATGAAGACTACAATCCACCCTTTAAAGTCTATGTAGTTTTGTAAGTGTCATTTGCATGACACTTAGATGCTACCTTTTAATTTGTGGTATAAGTCATTCCAATTACATGAAGGGCTACCACCTCATGCTTTTTTAATACTTATCCAATATATCCCCAATTAGTTAGGTAATGTTCCGTTACCCGATAATTAACCAATTACCCGTATAATTAATAATTACCTCAATTTATTTAAAATGCTACTCTCTTTTAACATACGTTGTACACCTTACTAGTCATGTAGTACCTTGTATAACACTAGTCCATTAATATCGAGTATTAATGACCAGCCCGTATTTTTTCCCAATATGCCAAACTTGGACGGAAAATTCATTTTTTTTTGACTTGCTTCCTCTCTCACCTTCACGAATTTACTCATCATTTGTTTAAAATAACATAATCCTTATAATCTCCAAATAATCTCTTTCCTTGGACTAATGTCAATTACCTTACGACTAGTTCAACGTACAATACAACAAGGTGCAACATCGTCATAATTTAATATTGCGGGATGTAATATCGACGTAATATTGCAGGGTATAACATCATTGCTGTCACACCCCAACCTTGGGAGACGCGACTGACACTCAATCGAGTGAATCCAATTGAGCAAGCCTTTTGGACACTTTCTACCCAACTCACTATGATTCAGGAAACCATGCCTTTGTTTATTTAGGTAGTAGGAAAGATCGTACATGCAACATTGTTAGTTCATTTTATATTACAACCCTTAAACCATTGTTAAGTTTCCAAGATTTCATACATATACAACTTAAAACAACTAGAGTTTAGAATTACAACATAGTTCATTGACCCATCCAACACTCGTGCATAACCCAGACAAACATCTACGGAGCCTCTTAAGATACAAAAAACAATTATGATAAAGCTGGCAATAATGCCCCGGCTATACCTCAAAAGTGGTAATTTATAACAAAAGACATACTGCATAACCCCTGAAAGAAAAGGGGCTCACCAAGATTGCTGCGTGGAGGATGCTCCGCTACCTACGATCGGCACTGTCTACTATGGAGCCACCTATACCCATTCAAAGATGTAGCGCTCCCTGCTAAAGGGCATTAGTACCATGCAATAGTACTAGTATGTATAACTAAACACCATCTCATTAGAAAGAACCATCATATAAGAACAAAGAATCATAAGGATCAATCAAAATCTTTAAACGATCACCACATCATCAAATAAACGAATCATATAACTTTCACATAATTTTTGTAGCTTTACATTGGGGAATTTAATACTGGTCATCATCATTCACAATACCACCTCTTTCTTGCACGGAGTCCGATCACGACCCGATCGCCTAGGTTGCCTCATTTGAGACATGTATCACAATCTCATTCTCACTTTCCGGATTCAATATCAATACAATACCACCATGTGTGCGGAATGGCGTACGATCACGGCCCAATCAGCTAGGCCGTCTTACCAAGATGTTGTTCCTTTTTATTAATCATCTCATTTCAATCTTTATTTCATATATATCAATTCATAGACACTTGTGGACACAATTATTACATCATACTTGGTACTAGGCCACATTTCATAACTCAAGCTCTTTTTTTCCACATTTCATATCATTTCCACTTTCAACATTAACCTTGCATTTTAGGATAATAGGCACATACAAGAGCTATTCAAGTTTTAAGCATAGAGAAGATTTCACATAGTTTGGAATAACAATCTCAGTTTAAACTTGATTTGTAGTCTAGTCATTTCAACACATGGTTCACGTTCTTCACACATCCTTAAATTACCAAGAATAGTATACTGAACACATGAGACACACCTTTCATGTATATATTTGCAATACCAATTCATGTGAGATAACAATCAATACATCAATCAAATTTTGGTCTTACAATATTTGCATGGACACCAAAGGAGCTCAATTTTAAGAAGAGGGGGGTTTTTGCCATACATACCTCAATTGAGCTTTCCCTAAATTCTTACAAAATTCCGGAACTCTTAGCAACTTCGATCTATTTTATGAGAATTACAAGTTGAACCAAAAATTATAGAGATGATTAAGATTCTAGCTCATTTGCGTATTATCAAGCACTAAGTGTGCATTGTGATTTTAGGACCTTTTTGTGAGAGGTTCTATCATCCTACACCCCATTTGTTATATTTTTAGCTCACAATCTCCCCATACCCTTTTATCATTCATCCATGAAAGATAATTGTTTCTTATACCCATGAACCCAAATGTTAATTACTCATTTTAGTAGGAATTTCGAAATCAAAGATTAGGAAGCAAGTTCTAACCTCTTATAATGAAGGCTTAGTAACTTTACTTGATAATCTTCAAAGATTTGGACAAGTGTTGAATGGGGACTTGGTGAGGATCACTTCCTCTCTCTAGAATTCTTCTCTCACTCTAAATGTAGTAGAAAATAGTATAAAAGGGTCTAATGGGGCATTTTTAATGAGATGTGGTTGGGTTTTAAAAGTTAGAAAATAGAAGCCCCGACTCAATCTGCGGTCCCATATGCGATCGCATAATTGACATACGGCCCGCAAAAGGGACCACAAAATGGCCCTTAAAACTTGAACATTCTGACTGGCTATACGACAAAAATGCGGTCTGCATACCTATTCTGCGGTTGCATAATGCACCGCAAAACTGTCTTTGCAAAAATTCCAAGAAGGTTATGCGATGACTATGCGACCCGCATATCTATTATGCGATCGCATAATTTGGCCGCATAGTTTTCCTCAAATTTGATAACATTCTACCTCACTCTATGGCCGTTATGAGGTCGCATAATGGGCCGCAGAAACACGCACTTCTAAAAAACATTTTTTCTTAACTTTTTAATGCACAGATCAATCCAAAAGGTCCGAACCGCGGCGTGCTTGCTCGCCGCGAAGAATTTTATAAATTTCTAACACATATTCCTAACTTGGCACTACGATATTTCGGATTTTTGAGAAAAAATTTCGTGGGGCCTTACATTTCCCTCCTTTGGAACATTCGTCCTTGAATGCTGACTGATGCTCTTATCATTCTTATAGCCCATAGGTCTTGCGAATACTTTAGGACTTGTCTTGCCATCTTGACAACTGTTTTGTGAATGAATCCCAAAGACTAGGGTATTCCCCCCCTTTAATCCTCTTTCTCACACCATGACTTGTAGTCGGAATCCTTTTAATATTATAACTGTTGCTACCTTCTATCATGCAACCTTTACGACTCTAACTTTGTATGTGCACCTGACTCTTCTCTTCTCTTCCATCTTTTAGCAAATCTCTAGCCTTCACTTTGTGAACATATACAAAATTATGTCAAGATATCCCTCTAGCATCATTAGGTTTACTATATCTAAGTAGTCCATACTATACCACAATTCTTACTTCAATTTATCATTAATGAGGGTTGCTACCAAACTCCAGGTTACTCTCATTGCTTATCCTATATGCATAAAGATAAACCCTTTAACGCCTTTTCATTACTGTTCATCTTAAGAGTGATAGCCCAATCTCATCTCGTACTTTGCAAATTTTACCTATCCATTGTTGATTCACCTCAATGTTGATTTACATTCATCCCTTGATAACTTGAGATATCTTACATACTATATTGCCACTAGGGCTTACATTCTGTCATAGAATATTTGAAATGATTTTTCTGATGCACCTGTGTGAGACAATACTTCAATAACCATACTTTATAGAATCCCAATGTGAGTCACCTTATATAGTTATTTTAATCCCTTACAATTCATGAAATCCTCTTCAAGTCATTACTCACTTGAAGGCCCAAACGTCATCCTTTATCTATCACTATCACACTGTCATTCTACTACCAAGGCAGCATTCCATCTCTTATAAATGCTACTTGTCTTAGACTCCTTTGAGTTCATTCAGGCTGCATTGAGCTTTCTATAACTTAGAGGAACCATCAGCTCCTTTGTCTTCACGGGCTTAATCTCAAGAACTTATCCAATTTTGTCACTTTCTCACTTGCCCTTTTCTGGTCCTAACTCTCGTCTTTCTAAAACCTTGTCGTTCTATCATACTTTAGCTTGAGACAACTTTCCTTATGCTTATCTGGAACATCAAGCAAGACATCACATCATCTCTAGCTCTTATTTTACCCTATATCCAAAAGGTATGCCACTGACGATGCTGCTATCATTCCTGGATACTGAATCCCCATGTTTCTAGCCTTTCATTTGCAGTATGGACTATTCACAACCTTCTGCATTTTAGTAAATCATACGGTTTTACCTTTACTTTACTTATCTTATAATCTTGCATCACGTCTTCTATCTCTATCATGACAACTCTTCCACATAGGTATAATTTACATTCACAACTTGGAGCTTTATTATAATACTTACACCTCTGGTGCATACACGATCTGGTGGTAGCTCCGTACTAACTTTTTATGAGGCTGGTACTCTTCTAACTGGCTTTATTGTAGATCCATTATAGGACACATGGGGAATCAAGAACGTAAGCATCTCTAACATTTCTATGAATAGAGTCATTTATAGAAGTTGCACATTTGCTCATTTCGTTTGTATCGTATGGTTCATGCCAAAAGAAAAGAAGGGATTGCCTTAACAGACCTGAGTTGATTCTCTTGACAATCCCTCTAACACACGTTAATTATGACAAAACACTTGACGGCAAGATCGGAGTAGAGAAAAATCTGTATGATATTCTTGAGAAACATTGCACCGTACTTCTGTATAATTGCAAAATCTCACATTGCTTAAGATGCTATAAAATCTTGTTGATTTGTTGAAGATCTCACATTACTAAGTTAGAGAGGTCTTATAATAAGTAAGTTGAATTTGGAGATCTCACGTTATTAAATTAAAGAGGTCTTATAAGTAAGTTGAATGTGTATGGGCCCCACTTTATGTGGTGGCTTAACCACATAACCCTTTAATCCTTAATCTTGCCACATAATACATAAGACTTAGGAGTTATAAATAATGGGGTGTCTTGCTTCCACATGGGAGGGTTTTTAGTCTTATCCCAATTCTTTAAATTATCAAATATTTTAAATATCTCCCACTAAAAATTATTAATTACTCAATTATCCACATAATTAAAAATTATCTCAACTTACTTAAAATATTACCCGCTTTTAACATACCTTATACACCTTAATATCATGATCATGTAGTACCTTGTATGACACTAGTCCATAAATACTGGGTATTATAACTCGGACCGTACTTTATCCCAAATCGATAATCTTCCATGAAACAATTTCCTTTGATTTGTTTATCCTTTAACCTTCGTGGCACATTACTTATCACTTATTATAAATAGCATAAATGCTTATAACCTCAAGATAATCTTATCCCCGAGTCCACATCGATTAACTTACTATGAAATAAAAAAAAAGCGGGATATAACATACATGGTGAGCTGCCCTTCCGAGCCGTTCAACAGTAGCCGAAGTCTCTCTTTTGATTTATTTCCTGTCTATTCTATTTCATACATTAGAGTAGAATTTTGTTGTATATCCTACTAGAAGTCCATATACTTGTGACACCAGGTCTTGGCACACACACTAGTAGACTCATGATTTTTTGGATTCATTGTATGATTTCTATTTGTACTCAGTTGCTTCCGCTTACGTATTTTACAACTGTTATTTCATAAATCTTTTAAAATGAGGAAAGTTATTTACTTTTCAAACTTACTAAACCGAAAATCACTAGATTGTTCGGTATTGGCTTGCCTAGTAATGGTGTTGGGCGCCATCACGACCTATAATAAAATTGGGCCATGATAGTCTTGCTGAGTTCCTTGAAGGTGAAGGTATATTTGCCCAATATACCATGCCCGGAACACCATAAAAAAATGGTATGGCAAAAAGAAGGAACCGAAAATTAATGGACATGGTAAGAAGCATGATTAGCTGATCAAGTTTACCTTTATCCTTATGGAGTGAATCCTTAAAACCACAGTGTACATTTTAAATAGGGTTCCATCCAAGGCTGTCCCCACGACATCTTTTGAGTTATGGAAAGGATGGAAACCTAGTTTAAATCATTTACATGTTTGGGGATGTCCAACTGAAGTGAGGGTTTATAACCCACAACTAAAGAAGTTGGATGAAAGAATAATTAGCGGTTATTTTATATGCTATGCAGTTAGCTCTAGGGTATTTAGGTTTTATTGTCCTTCTTATTCTCTTTAAATTGTTGAGGCAAGAAACACTAAATTTTTTTAGGAGCATGAAGAGAGTGGGAATGGTTTGACATAAAGGGCAGAATTGGAAGAAATAAGGGAACCACCTGTGGTACCTTTATTTATTAGGAACTTCAATGTTGCTCAGAAAAATTCTCATGAATTATCTGAACAACAACAAGTTCAAGAGCCACCAGCACTTGAGGAGCCACATGAAGATCAACCCACTTTACCTGAACCCACTGAAGAAGTGCCTGAACCAGTGGGAGTGAAAAAATCCTCAAGAGTTCGAAAACCAACAATTTATAGTGAATATGTTGTATATCTCCAAGTGTCTGATTATGATATTGGACTAAAAGATGATCCATGCTGTTTTTCATAAGCCATGAGTGGAGAAAACTCCATACTTAGGTATGATGCCGTGAAAGAAGTGTTATAATCTATGGCTAAAAACAAAGTCTGGGATCTCATTGAATTACCAAAGGGATCCTCTACCATAGGTTCCAAGCGGGTCTTACTAAAAGAGACTCATCTGATAATATCAAACAAATAAAGCCAGACTTGTAGCCAAAGGTTTTACTCAAAGAGAGGGGATTGATTATCTTGAAACATTTTTTCCAGTATCAAAGAAGGATTCATTGAAAACAATCATGGCATTAGTATCTCATTTTGATTTAGAGTTACATCAAATGGATGTGAAAAAAACTTTCCTGAATGGAGATTTTGAAGAGGAGGTATACATGCGTCAGCCTGAAGGATTTTGTGATAAGGACAAAAGCCACCTTGTTTGCAAGTTGAATAAATCCATTTATGCGCTAAAGCAGGCTCCCTGCCAATGGTATATTAAATTTCATAATGTTATTTCTTCATTTGGATTTACGGAGAACATTACTGATTAGTGTATATACCTTAAGATAAGTGGGAGAAAATATATTTTTCTAGTCTTATATGTGGATGAAGTTTTGCTTGCAAGTAGTGATTTTGGATTATTGCACGAAACTAATAGTTCCTTATCCAGAATTTTGAGATGAAGGATATGGGTGAAGCCTCTTATGTCATTGGCATAGAGATTCACAGAGATAGATCCCAAATATTACTTGGACAGTCTCAAAAGGCCTACATTGAAAGAATTCTGCAAAGATTCGGGATGAAAAACTGTTCACCTATAGCATCACCCATAATTAAAGGTGACAAATTTTGTTTGAATCAATGTCCATAAAATGCATTGGAAAAGGAGTAAATGAAAGACATTCCATATGCTTCACTTTGTTGGAAGCCTTATATATACACAAGTATGTACTAGACCTGATATTGCTTTTGTGGTAGGAATGCTTGGTAGATATCGAACTAACCCTGATCTTGACCATTGAAAAGATGTTAAAAGGGTTTTGAGATATTTGCTAGGAACCAAGGATTTGAAGCTCACATACAAATACTTTGACTCATTGGAGGTGATTGGATATTCAAACTCTGATATGGGTAGATACAAAGACACTGATATATCTACTTCATGATACTTTTTCCTTCTTGTTGGAGGTGCTGTGTCTTGGAGAACTGTCAAGCAGACTATTGTTGCAATATCCACAATGGATGCTAAATTTATAGCATGCTATGAAGCTACATCCCAGGCGTTATGGTTGAAAACTTTATTTCCGGCCTTAGGATAGTCGATTCCATTTCAAGGCCATTGAGAATCTTATGTGACAATTCAATTGCAGTGTTCTTTTCTAAAAATAATATAAGTGGCAGCCTAAACAAGCACATCAACAAAAGGTATTTGATGGTTAGAGACTATGTGAAAAAACAAGATGTGAGTTTTGAGCATGTTAGTACTACTTTGATGATTGCTGATCCTATGATTAAAGGTCTGCCAGCTAATATTTTCAAGTATCCTATAACCCATATGGGTCTTAATATCTCAATTTAGCCTTGCTTTATTTTCTAACAATTTGTCTAGACATTATGTTTATTTTGGTATACATGACAGTGCACACTTCGATTTTCATGTATTATTTTGTGATAATTGGATCAATAAAGTTAGACTCTTAATGACTTATATTTAGTTCATTCATAGAGTTGTTTGACATTTTGTTGGAACATATTGTACATTGTAATACATGGAAGGAATTGTTTGTTTAAGAGCATGACCACCATGATTCATGTGTTTGATATCTTCTAGCTAAAGTGATTGTTGCATAACTTTTACTTGAGTGATAAAGTCTAGGGCCCATATTATATGTTTATATCTCATAAAGGATTATCTGATTTTAATATGTGGACCAAGTAGGAGAATGTTAGAAATTTGCCGTTTCTTCTAGAGACTTCTAATATGGCCCACATATAAGGTAATAAATTGTTTATCTTGTCTCTCAAAGGAAATAATATATCAGATAATATTTTGTGGTTATGCATATATGGTAGTTTCTTTGATGGAAAGAAATAATTTTTATTAAGGGTCCTTAGGGAAACCGTACCTTATGGAGAAGTCTCTAGGGCTAAAATAACTACCTAAGAGTCCATAGCCTACCTATAAATATGCTTGTGACTCCATTAGTCTGGCATCCTATGATAGGCACATGCTAGAAGGTTCTCTAGGTTTTCTACTAAAAGTTTCAAAGGCGATTCCCTACAACGCTTGAACAACAATGGATGAAGGTATGTTCCTGTTAATATTATGCTGCGTAGGCTATATGTATGTGCTTATATTTAAACAGATAAAGCAGCGGATCAAAGGTCTCTGCAAGTTTCAAATTGTAACAATCCGGCCAGTCATTTTGAGAATTAACGCCCTGATCCCCTGTTTAACTGTTTCCACTGTCTTTTTCTGCTATTGTGATCTTCCTGGATATTCATTGTGAGTTTCAGAGTGGTTAGGGACACTTAGTCCCTAAACGAGAACTTAAGTTTTATAATTTGGACCGTAGTCAAAACAGTATAAAGACGCTTCTGCAATGGAATCCCATCAATTCTGTTAGCTCCGTTGGGTGATTTTGGGCTTAGGGGAATGTCCAAATGTGTTTTTGAGGTCTGTAGCCCATTTAGGCTTGAAATGGCGAAAGTCGAATTTTTGATATCGGGGAGGGAATATGATTCCGGAAGTTAGAGTAGGTCTGTAGCGTTGAATATGATTTATGTGCAAAATTTGGGGTCAATAGGACGTGGTTTGGTCAGGTTCGACATCGGTTGTAGAATTTTGAAATTTTAAGTTCATTAAGTTTAAATTGGAGGGTGATTCATGGTTTTATAATTGTTTTATGTGATTTAAGGGCTTGACTAAGTTCGTATGGTGTTTTAGGATTGTTTGGTATGTTTGGTTGAGGTCCCGGGGGCCTCGGGTGAGTTTTGGGAGCTTAACAGATGAAAGTTTAGACTTGAGCAAAATCTAAGGTTGGCTGGTTCTAGTGTTTTCGCACCTACGATGGGAAGCTTGTAGGTACGGCCCCATAGAAGCAAGGTAGGGGTTGCAAGTGCGGTTTTAGGTATTAGGGCATATGGTCGAAGATGTGATTCAAGAGCCGCAGAAGCGGAGCCGCATCTGCGAAGAAATGAGCGTAGGTGCAGAGTTTAGGAATTAATGAATTTCTGCAGGTGCGGATCTCTAGCCACTGAAGCGGGATTGCCGATGCGGTTCTATAAGTGTAGAAGCGGAAGGAAATTTCATAATACAAAATTCAAGTTGGAGATTAGTGGAAGGCAATTTTTCGAGGAATTTTGAAGGAGAGCTATTAGGTAACTAATCCTAACTCGATTTGTATCATATTACATTAATCTATTGTTGTATTATTCATCTAATTAAGGAGTTTGGGGGTGGAAGTTCCCAAATCAAAAATCTGACGTTTGAGTGGGAATTAGGCGTTGGTTTTAGATGATTTTAGAATGAGTGAACTCGTGAGTGAGTGGGTGTTCATAATTTGTGACTTTTACACGGTTCCGAGACGTGGGCCGGGGGAGGATTTTTGGGCATTCTTTTATTTTATTACCATAGATTTGATTTCATTAGCTAAATTAGTTGCTTGTAGCTATATTTGCGTTATGTAATTGATTTGATTAGATTTGGGCCACTCGGAGTTGGATACTCGTGGCAAGAGCGTGATTTCGGATTGATTTTGAGCTTGGTTCAAGGTAAGTGGCTTGCCTAATTTTGTGTGGGGGAACCCCCCTTAGGATTTAGTACTATTGTTATATGAATGCCGTGTACGTAAGGTGACGAGTGCGTACACATGCTAATTGTTGAAAAAATCCCATTTTCATTAAGTATATATCTATGTTTTCCTTCCTTTAATTTAGCAATACTAGTATATGTAGCCATCCTATTTAGCTTAGGGAAGCATGCTTACGTGCCTTAACTATTTTAACTGCCTTAACAGCCTACTTGGACTCTGTACAACATCTTTAGAGTAAGGATTGCCTATCTTCTTTGATTTGAAGCTGTATGTTAACTTTGGGACTACAGAATGGTATTCCGGGAGATCCCCTTGCACATTTATATTTGGGACTTCGGGATAGTATCCCAGGAGATGCCATGTACTGGATATATTTTCTTTGGGACTATGGATGGTATTCCGGGAGATCCCCCTATACATTTACGTTTGGGACTATAGGACGGTATCACGAGAGATCCCTTTTTGCTATCTCTATGTACTGAGTTGTGGTATTTTTTCTGTGATTTCATTTTGTTGACTGTTAGTGTTTAATCTTACTACAATATTTCTTAATGTTTTACTTTATTATATATATAAATAGTAGGGCCCTGACCTGATATCGTCACTATTCGACCGAGGTTAGGCTTGGCATTTACTGGGTACCATTGTGATGTACTCATGCCCTTTCATGCACATGTTTTTCGTGTGCAGATCCAAGTTCATTGTACTAGCCTCATCACTAGTTGTAGTCCTACTTCCTGTTGGAGACTTCAAGGTACATCTGACCGTGCCCGCGGATCCTCGGAGTCCCCCTCTATCCCCTTATGTTCATTTCCCTTTTTTTTGTACAGATGATGTATATAACAGTTAGAACATCTTAGTAGCATGTGACTTACGAGTTTTCGGGTTTTGGAGTGCTGTTCGGTAGTTTTTTCTGAAGTGATAAATATATATGCCAAGTGGCATTTAGTTGCTTAATGGATAGTTGTGTTGCCAATAGTTAATATTCATGCTTACGTTTTCATTTCTGCAATGTGTTAGGCTTACCTAGTCGTATAGACTAGGTGCCATCATGATAGTTCACAGAGGGAGGAATTAGGTCATGACAAGGTTGTATTAGTGTTCTAGGTTTATATGAGTCGTGAGTCACGAGCTGGTTTATTAGAGTCTCGCGGATCGGTATGGAGACGTCTGTACTTATCTTTTAGAGGCTATGGAACTGTTAGGAAAATTCCACTTTACTTGATTCCTTGTCATGTGATGTGGAGACCCTTGCATAGTTTATGAGCATTTACAACACTTTAGCTCAGGAAAGGTTGATTCCCCTTGCCGCAACCACATCTCAGGCCGGGGGTGGAGCACAGACTCCCGCTGCGTGCACCCTAGAGTAGCGAGTTCAAGTTGATCAGATCCCAGAGGTTATATCGGTACTGTCTATAGCCCCAGTTTATCTCGAGGGTAGGGCAGCTGGTTCAGAGGAGTAGCAGCGGAGACTGGAGAGGTACAAGAAGTATGATCCTTCTACATTTAGAGAGTAGAGGGAATGCTTTCTAGGGATAAGGAGGAAAAAGAGGCCAAGAGTTCTCAAGAGTCGGGCCATTATTTTGGTGCCCGTGCTCCAGCTACAGTTCATCATGAAATGGCTTATGTGAGTCACCCCATTCATTCAGCTCTTCCACCGGCTAGTGGTATTCTAGCTCCTCCTAGAACTTAGGAGCCTTATTATGCACCTCCAGTATCTAGTGCGCCTCCTACACAGGGTGATTTCAGTGTTCAGTCTAGCAGACCTGGCCCGAGCTAGTTAAAGTCTCCACGACCTCCCAGAGCTTGTTTTTAGTGTGGCAACATACGCCATATGGTAAGCTATTTCCCTAGACTTAGGAGGGGTATGCCTCCGCAGACTTCTCAGCCACAATGTGCTCCACAGGGTTCCTAGAATATGATCACATCACCAACTATCATCCCACCTTCCCAATCATCTAGTGGTGGAGGTCGGGAGGTAGAGATCGCCCTATCGGGGGGAGGCCAAGCCAGATACTATGCTCTTCCTACCCGTACTGAGGATGTTGCCTTCGATTATGTCGTTACAGGTATTTGTTTCGGTCTATCATAGAGATGTAATGGTTCTATTCGATCCGGGATCTATTTATTCGTATGAGTCCTCTTATTTGCCCTGCATTTGGGCGTATCTTGGGGTTCTTTGTATTCCTCTATGTATGTTTCTACTCTTGTAGGAGATTCTCTTGTTGTGGATCGCGTTTATCGATCGTGTTTGATTTGTCTTAGTGGTTTTGAGACCAGAGACGATTTATTGCTCAGCATGGTAGATTTTGATGTTATCTTGGGCATGGATTGGTTGTCGCCCCATTATGCTATTCTTGCTTGTGACGTCAAAACCGTGACGCTGGCTATGCTAGGTTTACTATGATTAGAGTGGAGTGGTACATTATATTACACTCCCAGTAGAATTATCTCATTTCTTAAAGCTCAACGAATGGTTGAGAAGGGGTGTGACGCGTATCTAGCTTATGTGAGAGATGTTATTATTGATATCCCTACAATTGATTCAGTCCCAGTAGTGTGGAATTTCCAAGATGTGTTTCCACCTGATCTTTCGGGCATGCCGCCCGATAGAGGTATTGATTTGTTGCCAGGCACTCAGCCTATCTCTATTCCTCCTTATTGTATGGCTCCTCCTGAGTTGAAGGAGGTGAAGGAACAATTATAGGAATTGCTTGATAAGGGCTTTATTCGGCCTAGTGTGTTACCTTGAGGTGATCATGTCTTATTTTGTGAGGAAAAAAGATGGTTCTATGCATATGCACATTGATTATCGCCAGTTGAATAAAGTTATAGAGGAGAACCCTTGTCCTTTGCCTCGTATTGATGACCTGTTTGATGGATCTTAATTTGCGTCAGAGGAGGTGGTTAGAGTTGCTTAAGGATTATGATATCAGTATTTTGTAGCATCCCGGGAAGGCCAATGTGGTGGCCGATGCTTTGAGTCGCCGGGTAGAGAGTTTGGGGAGTTTGGCTTATTTACTAGCAGTGGAGAGGCCCATGGAAATAGATATTCAAGCCTTAGCCATCCAATTTGTGATATTAGATATTTTGGAGCCCAGTCGGGTCCTAACTTGTGTGGTTCTCAGTCTTCCTTGTTTTATCGTATTAGAGATGCGTTAGTATGATGACCCTCATTTGCTTGTCCTCAAGGACAACATTCTGCATGATGATGCCATAGATGTGACCATTGGTGATGACGGGGTATTGAGGATGCAGGGCCGGATATGTGTGCCCAATGTTGATGGGCTTCAGGAGTTGATTCTAGAGGAGGCCCACAGTTCGCGGTATTCCATCCATCCGGGTGCCGGAAAGATGTACCAGGATTTGAAGCAGCACTATTGGTGGAGGATGAAGAAAGATACAGTTGGGTTTGTAGCTCGTGCCTCAATTGTTAGTAGGTGAAATTTGAGCATCAGAGATCGGGTGGCTTTCTTCAGCAGATAGAGATTCCAGAGTGGAAGTGAGAGCGGATCACCATGTATTTCATAGTTGGACTCCACAGACTTTGAGGAAGTTCGATGCTATTTGGGTGATTGTGGATCAGCTGACTAAGTTCTCGCACTTCATTCTTGTGTGTACTACCTATTCCTTAGAGCAGTTGGCTGAGATTTATATTTGAGAGATTGTTCACCGTATGGTATTCTAGTTTCCATCATTTCAAATAGAGGTACTCAGTTTATATCACGGTTCTAGAGTGCGGTACATCGTGAGTTGGGTACTCGGGTGGAGTTGAGCACAACATTTCACCCCAAATGGATGAACAGGCCGAGCACACTATTCAGATTCTAGAGGATATGCTCTGTGCGTTTGTGATGGAGTTTGGAGGTTCTTGTGATCAGTTCTTGCCACTTGCGAAGTTTTCCAACAACAATAGTTATCAGTCCAGCATTCAGATGGCAGTGTATGAAGCTCTATATGGTAGGCGGTGTAGGTCTCCAGTGGGTTGGTTCGAGCTGGGCGAGGCTAGATTATTGGGAACAGACTTGGTTCAGGTTTCTTTGGAGAAGGTTAAGGTGATTCAGGATTGACTATGCACAGCCCAGTCCAGACAGAAGAGTTATGCGGACCGGAAGGTTCGCGATGTTTCATTTATGATGTGAGAGCAGGTCTTGAATCGAGTTTTGCCTATGAAGGGCGTTATGAGATTTGGAAAGAGGGGCAAGTTGAGCCCAAGGTTTATTATTTCCTTTGAGGTGTTTCAACATGTTGGGGAGGTTGCTTATGAGCTTGCCTTACCTCCCAGCTTGGTAGGAGTTCATCCGGTGTTTCATGTTTCGATGCTCTGAAGGTATCAAGCGATCCGTCTCACGTGTTGGTTTTCAGTTCAGTTTAGCTGGACAAGGATCTATCTTATGTTGAGGAGCCAGTGACTATATGTTAAGGTCAAAGAGCATTGCATCACTAAAGGTACAATGGCGGGGTCAGCTGGTCGAGGAGGCAACTTGGGAGACCTAGCAGGGTATATGCAACTGTTTTCTTTATCTTTTCACCACATCATGTATGTCTCTATGCTCATTTGAGGATGAACGAATATTTTAAGAGGGGGAGGATGTAACGACCCGGCCGATCATTTTCAGAATTAATGCCCCGATCCCCTATTAATTGTTTCCCCTGTGTCTTTATCTGCTATTGTGATCTTCCGAGATGTGTGAGTTTCAAAGTGTTTTAGGTCACTTAGTACCTAAATAAGAGCTTAGGTTTTTGAATTTTGATCGTAGTTGGAACAGTGTGAAGACGGCTCCGGAATGGAATTCCATTGATTCCGTTAGTTCTGTTGGGTGATTTTGGGCTTAGAGGCATGTCTGAATTGTTATTTACCGTGAAAATGGTAACAACAATTAAATTTGTAAATGAGATTCCAAAAATATGTGATCTATTCTCAAGCTAGTTTTTAGGACAATTGATGCTAAAAGTGTTAGTGTAGCAATAATATACGAACTACGATGAGGTAGTAAGCAAACCGAAGGGGCCTGTTGCCTGAGTGTGGAGCAGATTGATGGGGGCCTTGGGGTCGAGGCTCGAGCCAGGATCATGCTATCAGGGACAGTCGGGGAAAGGATAACAAGCAAAGATATGATTAAGTAAGGCTCCTTATGGTCATTGCATAGCTAGACGGGCATAGAACAAGTTAGAAAATAATGAACGCGAGATGGCCTCGGGCCAATGGGAATGAATGGCTTAGAAGAAAAGAGAGAGAGAGATATTATTGCACTTATGGAGAAAATGGAGCAATATCAGTCCCTTTAAAAGGTGGAGCAAGCCCCCTTTATATAGGGGGAAAGACTCGATCATAAACGTGTGGAGACAAAGCATAAAGTAAGAAGATGTGATGGCTTGATGTGATACCCCAGCACAGGCTCTTGGTAGGCCAGCCCTTGTCAGGTCGAACTATGTGATTCAAGATATTCCCCTTGCCTGCTATAGTCTATAGTTTTAGTCTGAATGCAACACTTTCCGGATCAGCTTGAAGTGAACCCCGAAGGTGAGTCTCGACCTTGCCTTCGGGCTTAGAAAGTCATAACCGCAAGATAACCCCATGTCGGGGAATATGGGACTTCGGATTTACCGTACACAAATAGTCTTTGCATTTCTCAGAGTAAGGGTAACGCAAAGCGATGAGAAACGGTTCTGATTCTTATTTCCTCCGTCGTCTTTGTGAGCAGTTATGGGCCGTCAGGGCGTGCAATATGTACCATTACTGCGGATTCCAGCATTGACATTCTTTAATGTACCCATGATGTTCTTATAAATATTCATTTCTCTCCTTTTGATTCTTATCTTGCACCCAAAACCCTTCAGTGAAGTCTATTTTTCATGGCCCCTCGCTTTTTCTTTTCAGAAGCGTGACTTCCTTCCCTTTCTCCTTCTCTTGTACTTTTCTCAAAGATGGTGAACATTTCTACTACTATTTCTCAAAATATCGCAGTCTCATCTTCTTCGTTCCTCTCCCAAGGCAAAGTGACCGCTCCGCCTCACGTCGAGGAGTGTATCCTAGGGCCTTCTGCGATGACTTCAAACTTCAGGGTTGAGAGACCCTCCCCGAATTCAGGTAGTCGTAAGCCAGTAACTCGATATATTAGCTCCATAACGGATGTCGCGAGAGTGAAGACTAATTGTTGCTGGGGGGATGCCGTGCTTGTGGAGATTCCTAACGTGTACACCTACCCATTCACTTTAGGGCCGATGGGACCGTCTTTGCCCTCAATTTACCTGGTGATTCTTGAATTTTGCCGGAGTTACCAGGTGACTTTGGGTCAGATTCATCTTTTGTTCTGGCGTGTGGTATATATGATTAGGCATTTCTTGGTCATGGTGGAGGGGATACGCTTCACTCTAAATCATTTGATCCCGATGTATAGTCCTCGTCTCCTTCGCAGGGGATTAATTAGGCTTCGTTGCCGAGCCCCGAGATCCCTTTTTGCATGTACTGAGGAATTTGGGGACGATGATTGGCTGAGTTGATTTGTCCGGGTGAGGACGCATGATTTGATCCTGGAAGAAGTGATGTCGTTCCCTAAGAAGTGGAACACTGGGCGTAAGTGAACACGGGGCCTTTGTTTCTCTCTGGTGTTTCCTCTTTATATCTCTGATTCCGTTATTTCTTTCCTTTTATCTTTTCAGCCGTAGTGATCTTTCCTGGAGTGGTGCCGGATCTTCAGAGTTGGGTCGTCCGTTTATACTCAATCTATCCGTACAACGATTACACATGGTGCGATTTATCTCGGGCCTGGTGGGAAGCAAAAGACCATAGTGAGTTTCGAGCTTTGACGTATTCGCTTTTTTTTCAGTGCAACTTGCTGCCAGTTGCTCCATCCTTTCTGTGCATTTGATCTCCACATTTATGCAGGCCTGGGAGGAATTCTACTGACAAATGAGGTACCGTCCGTTGGAGGGGACGTCCCGGTACCTGGAGAGGAGAAGAAAATGCAAAGGGGCGTGTTGGCCAAGTCCTCATAGATCAAAAGGTTCAAAGTGGGGAAACCCGAGGTTGATTCATTGGTCCCATCCTTTGAGGCGGTAAAAAATCCCCGTGCTGAAGGTAAGGGGGAATGTAGCTTCTCGGCACCCCCCGAAGGTCTTTCCGGATTGGTTGCCTCTTGGGCCGGAGGGACAAACGCTTCTGAATAGGAGTCCACTGATGATGCAATCCATCCTTATGGTGGCGAGGAAATGGACGTGCTATTGGACACTAACCTTGACTCGACGCCAAAATCCTTCTCGAGCTGGGATGCCCTCATCAGGCGGTCCAGAGGAACCCCAATTGGAGAACCGAGATGAGCGAGGGGCGGAAGGTTTGCCTAACTCTGCAAGCTCGATTGTAATATTTGATTCTTTAGAGGTGGAAGTGCTTCCATTCGGATTGCGGACGAGCCTTTTTGGGACCTTTCTGAGAAGGGAGCACTGATCGAAGGCGAAAATGCCCTCGGGAGACCTGTGATCGTCATTGAGGGTAACTCTGATGCTACCGCCTCCTATATCTTTGGAGAGATGGGTAGGCTTTGTGATCGGGTAACTTTTCGTGTAACTTTACTTGTCTTTATTTGTGGCCACTCCGATCTTCATTCTCCTGACCTCTTTACGTGATTTTAGGCTGAAGCACTTTATAATCAGGCCTTTGCCCAGTATCAGGACGAGGTGGGCTGCCGGGAACATGAGAAAGCCTTCTTAACTAAATAGATTATCCACCCCCCGTTCTGACCATCATTTTAGTTTATGCGGGATTTTATTGTTTCTAACCCCCTGGGCCCTAATTCATGCAGTTTGAGAAGGAAAAGCTTTTGCTGAGAGGGGAGCTTCGGGCCATGGATGCTGAAATCTTCGAGCTTAGTCATCATGTAAACGAGGTGGTCATGGAGAGGGATAATCTTAGGAGGAGAGTCACCTTGGTTGAGCGCCAGCTTCAGGATGTAATGGAGAATAGCGGTAAGTACAAAAGTTTTCGTTCCGGGCTAGTGGCTGCACTGCTTCAGATCAAAACCGAGGTTTAGGCACTCATATTTTTACACGGAGAGGGAGCAGTCGCTGATGACTCTTGTGTTGAGAAGACCCTTGAGGAGGAAAATCCAATTTTTCCTCGAGCCGAGGATTGTGTTTGGCTGGACCTTCGAATGTTGACCATCGAGAGCGTGTTGGAAGGCAGATCGAGTGGTGTTAAAAATGGGGGTATGTCCCCGAAGAGAGGAGATACTGTTGAGAAGGGACCGATAAGGGATCCGTGATCGCCTGGATGCAACCACTGAGGCCGCCGAGCCGGCGATAGATTTAGACTATGTTGTTTTTTCCTGTTGATCTCCCTGCTTGTATACATCACTTTTATTTTAGTGTATGTATAGGGAAGCATCTTGTGGCTTTCTCCCCCCTTTTGGCGAGCGAATATTGGACTTGCGGTATTACTTTATGGCTTGCTTAGGCCAGTCGAAATGGCGTTTATGCCGTGCCCTTAGGCTTTTTGTAGCTTAATTATCTTCGGGTCGAGTCTTTGAGTTGAGCCGTGATTCGAGCCATAATTGACCCGTGATTTTTCTCAATTCCTTGGTTGATGATAGTGGCACTTATGAAGTGACCTTAAGCATATTATAATTTTTGGGCCCAGTCTCCGAGTCGCATTGCGATCCGAGCTGTAATTGACCCTCGATTTATCGTAGATTTTTGATTGGCAACATTGGCTATTATTCCTTGCCTCTTGGCGTCTCGTACTTTTCGGCTCTAGTATCCGAGCCGCGTTGCGATCCGAGCTGTAATCGACCCTTAGATTTTACTGTATTTCTAGCGATGGTGGTATTTATGTCGTACTCTTAGGCATTTGCATTTTTTCGGGTCTAGTCTCCGAATCGCATTGCGATTCGAGCTGTAATCGACCCTTAGCTTTTGTTGAATCTCCAGAAATAATGGCATTTATGCCGCTTGGTCGTAGAGACCTTTTGAAATGTGGCCCGTAGGCTTGGTACAGTTAACTATTTTGGATCCGATCTCCAAATCGAGTTACGATTATAACTCATTTTAATCCTCAAGTTATCATGATTTTTTAGCTGGCGACAATGGCTCTTACGTTTCTGGTCGTAGAGACCTTTCAGTATGTGGCCCGTAGGCTTGCTTAGCTGGAGACAATGGCTCTTACGCTATTTTTTGCTTGTAGGCTTTGTGTATGCTTTGTATCCGCTCATTAAGGTCTTTTTGTAGTATTTTGCCTCACCCGTCGTCGATTCCAGGGGAACCTCGATTTCAAGTCGTTGTTGGCGATGATTCGAGCACCTCGTAAGGTTCATAGCTCGTAGGTCGAGTAGATCGACGCTTTTCATTTTTTGCATGTGGAGGGAAGCCTATTTTAATTGGTTCTTTCCGAAGTATATCGGAATAATGGCCAACGATTTTCTAGCAATAGTCGGGCGTCCTCGAGTTTTGTTATTAGGCTGTATCAGCCGTTTCGACCGTAGTTGTATGCATTTGGCCGTAGCCACATTTGCTCCCTTAGTTATAGTTTAGGCATCTACGTCGAGGGTATGACCTTTAGGGATTTTTACAAATGCGATGTATAGCCTAAATATCGGGATTTTCATGCCTGGTGAGGTCTTATAGTTTTTCATGCCTGTTGAGGTCTTATAGTTTGTCATGCCTGTTGAGGTCTTACAATTTGTGGAATATATCTAGTTATGCCGAGACTGCCCGTTAGGGTCTTACAGTTTCAGATTTTTCCAATTGTTTGGCAACTGATAGCAGCCTCTGAGTCATTGAGTATATTTAAGCTTGAAGACAGCTTCTCGTCAACTCGGAGTTGCCTTTCAGGTGCTTGATGAGCCCAGAGTTCCGACGTTGGGGTCGGGCAAGTTATCGAATTGCTTACATCGAGTCGCCGATTATGTCGGATCAGTTTAGGCTTGAATACCACCTTTTGTAAACTTGGAGTTGTATCATGAGGGCTTTGTGAGCCCGGAGTCCCGACCCTGGGGTCGTGGGGGTGGTGAACCGTTTAAGTCTCCGAGTATATCAGATCTGTTTGATGGAGAAGCATTTGCCGCGAATATGTTAAAATAATATTTCTCGAAACATGAAATACCGAGAAGATATCCTTTATTGCTTGGAGCAGATATAGGTCGTGAAGAAAATGCCGAAAATATATTTTTTATTGCTCAGTGTAGATATAGGCTATAATACATATTGTCTCATTGTCATGAGCTCGACCCACATAGGCTCAGCTCCTTAAAACTACTTGGCCTAGCGTGTTGTCTTGTTGGAAAATCCATTTCAGAAGGAAACCCATGCGGGGGTGAAAATATGTTTGTGGGGAAGAGAGGGCGATGCTCGATTAGGGGCTCCCATAGGTATTTCATGAGCGGAGGCCCTAACAGTAATATCTCTTGAGTATCGACACATTCCAGTTGCTCGGGAGTTGCTCACCTTCCATGGTGCCAAGCTTATAGGAGCCTTTGCCAACTATTCTGAGGACACGATACGACCCTTCCCAATTCTGGCCTAGTTTCCCTTTGTTGGGATTTTGGGTGTTGAGAGTAACCTTCCTCAGGACCAAGTCCCCGATGCTGATGTATCTGAGGTTCGTTCTTCGGTTGTAATATCTTTTGATTTTCTGCTTCTAGGCAGCCATTCGAACCATCGAGGCCTCCCATCTCTTATCGAGCAGTTTGAGGGTTGTTGCCATGGCCTCATGGTTTGTCTCTTCACTGGCATGTCGGGATCTAGCGCTTGGCTCCCCGACCTCTACCAGTAATAATGCTTCTGCGCCGTATACTCGAGAAAAAGGCATTTTTCCCGTGCTTGATTTTGAAGTCGTCCGATATGCCCACAACATGTTGGGTAGAGATTCTCACCATTTTCTCTTGGAGCTTTCTAATTTATTCTTCAGGTTTATAATGATGGTTTTATTTGTGGATTCATCCTAGCCATTTGCGCACGGATGGTATAACATTGAAAGGATTCTTTTGATCTTGTTGTCCTCAAGGAACTGTGTTACCTTTCTCCCAATGAATTGTCTCCCGTTGTCGCATGTTATTTCGGATGGGATCCCGAATCGGCATATGACGTGCTCCCATATAAATTTAATGATTTCCTTCTCTCTTATTATTTTGAAGGCCTGCACTTCTAGCCATTTTGAAAAGTAATCAGTCATAAACAGAATGAATCTAGCTTTACCTGGTGCCGTTGGCAAAGGACCAACGATGTCCATTCCCTCTTTCATAAATGGCCATGGCGATAGGACAAAATGTATTTGTTCCCCGGGTTGGTGGATCATGGGGGAAAATCTTTGACGCTTGTCACAGCTTCGGACGAACTCTTTAGCGTCCCTTTCCATGCTATCCGAATTGTAACCTGCTCTGATTACCTTTCTGACTAGGGAGTCTGCCACGGAGTGGTTTCCACAGTTACCCTCGTATATCTCTCGGAGAACATTATCCGTGTCTCCCCGGTCAAAGACACACTGCTAGGGGGCCATCAAACGTTCTCCTGTATAGGGACCCGTTCTCATCGAGCGAGAACCGGTCCACTCTGGTTCGTAAGGCTCTTGATTCTTTAGGGTTGGCGGGCAGTTTCTCGTCCTTCAGATAAGCGATGTATTTGTTTCTCCAATCCCATGTTAGGCTGATGTAGTTGATTTTCGCGTGACCTTTCTCAACCACGGACTTGATTAACTGGACCATAGCCTCGGGGAGCAGGTCTTCCTCCTCGGCAGACGAACCCAAGTTTTCTAGGGCATCAACCTCGCCGTTCTGCTCTTGAGGAACATGGAACAAGGTCCACTCCTTGAAGCGGGGCAAGGTGACTTGGATTTTATCGAAATAGCTCTACATTCTGTCTTCTCGAGCTTCGTAGCTTCTGCTTACTTGACTTACCACGAAAAGAGAATCGCATTTTTCCTCGATAACCTCGGCCCCTAAGCCCTTGGTCAACTCTAAACCTGTAATCATAGCCTCATACTCGGCTTTGTTGTTAGTTAACTTTGCTATTTTTATGGATTTTCGGATCACGCCGCCGATGGGCGGCTTTAGGACTATACCGAGTTTGGATCCTCTAACGTTTATGGCACCGTCCATGAACATGGTCCATACCACGGAAGATGTGCTTGACTTTAGCAAAAGTTCCTTCTCTACCTTAGGGACGAGGGATGGCAAAACATCGACCACGAAATCCGCTAGGATCTGGGATTTAATGGCCGTTCGATGTTGATACTTGATATCATACCCTCCGAGATCAATGGCCTATTTGGACGGTCTACACGACAACTCAGGTTTGGGTAGTATGCTCCGGAGGGGATAGGTTGATAGATGCAAATGCGGTGGCACTAAAAGTAAGGCTTTAGCTTGCGCGAAGCGCTTATTAGTGCGAGTGCCAATTTCTCTATATGGGGGTACCTAGTTTCGGCGTCCCCTAAGGTTCGACTTACGGATTACACAGGAAATTGCGTACCTTGCTCTTCTCTGACTAATACACCACTCACTACTATTTCGGATACTACCAGGTATAGATACAACGTTTCATCCTCCTTGGGCGTGTGCAACAAGGGCGGGCTAGACAGGTACCATTTCAGTTCTTCCAGGGCGCTTTGGCATTCCGGAGTCCATTCAAAGTTGCTCTTTTTTTTAGTAGGGTGAAGAAGTGATGGCTTTTGTCTGACTACCTTGATATGAATCTTCCCAAGGCTGCGATCCACCCCGTCAGTTGTTAGATGACTTTTACGCTGTTTACCATTGTGATTTCTTTAATGACATTTATTTTGTCGGGGTTGATCTCGATCCCCCTGTTTGAGACCATGAAGCCTAGGAATTTGCCCAAGCCTACGCCGAAGGCGCACTTTTCGGGATTTAGCTTCATGTGTAGCTTTTGAGGATGTCAAAATTTTCCGACAAATGGGTCAGATGGTCCTCTGCGCTTAGGGATTAACTAGCATATCATCGATGTATACTTCCATTGACTTACCTATTTGATGCCCGAACATTTTATTAACTAGGCATTGGTACATCGCTCATGCATTTTTTTAGCCTGAAGGGAATTACTTTATAGCAATATGTACCTTATTTTATGATGAATGAGATCTTTTCCCTATCCTCGGGGTTCATCTGTATCTGATTGTACCCCGAGTAGGCATCGAGGAAGGTGAGGGTCTCACAGCCGGCCGTGGCATCAATCATACGATCGATATTTGGTAATGGGAAGGAATTTTTGGGGCACGCTTTATTTAAATCTTTATAGTCTACGCATATTCTTAGCGTATTCCCCTTTTATGGTACTACTACTACATTAGCTAGCCACTCGGGATATTTTACCTCCCCGATGGATCCAATTTTAAGGAGTTTTGTTACCTCTTCTTTGATGAAGGCGTGCTTTACCTCAGACTGCAATCTCTTCTTCTACTTGGGTTTGAATTTGGGGTCGACGCTCAGCCGATGAGAGGTTATTTATGGAGGGATACATGTCATGTCTAAGTGGGACCATGAAAAATAGTCGATGTTATTGCTAAGAAATTGAATAAACCTCGTCATGAGTTTGGGGGTCAGCCCCGTTCCTAGGTATACCTTGTGGTCTGGGAGGTTCTCGGTCAGAAGAGTCTGATCTAGCTCCTCGATCTTCGACTTGGTCACATCTTATTCTTTGGGGGTGATTAAAGTTCGGGGGGGAGGGCAAAGAAATTTTCCTTGTTGTCTCCTGGAGTCCGCATGCTGCTTTCCTTGGTGGACCGCAAATATCTTCCTTGCTGCCCACTGTTCTCTGTGTATCATTGTTGTGCCATCTCTTGATGGGAATCTTATTACTTGGTGAAGGGTCGAGGGTACTGCCCTTATATTGTGTATCCAAGATCTTCCAAGTAAGCATTGTACCTCTTGTTGCTGTCAATGACCTAAAACTTGGTGTTTTGGGTCGTGCCAGACGTGTCGATCGGGAGGATGATCTCTCTTTTAGTTTCTTCCGTGACCATGTTGAAGCCGTGGAGGACTCAGGGAACGGGGATGATCTTCTTGAGTAAACCCAATTTTTCTACTACTTCTGACCTGATTATGTTAGCCAAACTGCCCACAAGCACGCGCTTTATCCTTGAATTATTTAAGAGAAATGATATCAATAACGTGTCGTTATGCGGTTCCCCATGGCCTAGTGGTCTTCCTCAGCGAATATAAGGGTTTCTTTGGATAAGAGTTTTTGGGTTGATCCTCTTCTGTAGTGGATGTTTTTGTTCGTTTAGACACAGGTCCTCGGGGGTCGCTAGTTCCTCCGATAATCATGTGGATGCTATGTTGGGGACCCCTCTACTTCGCTCGAATTGAGCACAAGGATGACTCGTACTTTGGAATGGCCGTGTCCATTTCCCTGTTGCTTTCGAGGTCTCGGTTGCCTATATCACCAGTCGGGCCGGGCGTTCTACCATGAAAGCAAAGATCTCGGGCAAAAAAAAAGAAGTGTGAAAGATAACGTGCGTTTAGATGGCGAAACAAGCAAGACAATAATCACTATTATTTTTAGCCCCACGGTGGGCGCCAAAGTGTTTACCGTGAAAATTGTAACAACAATTAAATTTGTAAATGGGATTCTAAAAATACGTGATCTATTCTCAAGCTAGTTTTTAGGGCAATTGATGCTAAAAGTGTGTGTAGCAATAAAATACGAGCTAAGACGAGGTAGTAAGAAAACCGAAGGGGCTTGTTGCCTGAGCGTGGAGCAGATCGATGGGGTCCTCGGGGCCGAGGATCGAGCTAGGATCGTGGTATCGGGGACAAAGGGATAACAAGCAAAGATACGATTAAGTAAGGCTCCTTATGGCCACTGAATAGCTAGACAGGTGTAGAACAAGTAAGAAAATAATGAATGCGATGTGGCCTCGGGCCAATGGGAACGAATGGCTTAGAAGAAAAGAGAGAGAGAGATATTATTGCACTTATGGAGAAAATGGAGCAACATCAGTCCCTTTACAAGGTGGAGCGAGCACCCTTTATATAGGGGAAGAGACTCGATCATAAACGTGTGGAGACAAAGCATAAAGTAAGGAGATGGGATGGCTTGATGTGATACCTCAGCACAGGCTCTGGGTCGGCCGGCCCTTGTTAGGTCGAGCTATGTGATTCAGGAGCTTCCCCTTGCCTGCTACGGTCTGTAGTTTTAGTCGGAATGCAAAACTTTCTGGATTAGCTTGAACCAAACCCCGAGGGTGAGTCTCGACCTTGCGTTCGGGCTTAGAAAGTCATAATCGCGAGATAACCCCAAGTCAGGGAATTCGGGCCCTCGGATTTGCCATACACAATTGTGTTTTTGAGGTCTGTGGCTCATTTAGGCTTGAAATGGCAAATGGCAAATTTTTGGTGTTTCATGCCTATAGTGTAATTTTTGATATCGGGGTCATAATCCAATTTCAGAAGTTGGAGTAGGTCAGTAGAATTGAATATGACTTGTGTGCCAAATTTGGGGTCAATAGGATGTGGTTTGATCAGTTTCGGCATCAGTTGTAGAATTTTAAAATTTCAAGTTCATTAAGTTTGGATTAGAGGGTGATTCATCATTTTAGCATTGTTTGATGTTATTTGAGGGCTCGACTAAGTTTGTTTGGTGTTTTAGGATTGGTTGGTATGTTTGGTTGATCTCTTGGGGGCCTCGGGTGAGTTTTGGGTGCTAAACAGATGAAAATTTGGACTTGAGAAAAATATGAAGTTGGCTGGTTCTGGTGTTTTCGCACCTGCGGTGGGAAGCCCGCAGGTGTGGCCCCGAAGAAGCAAGGCAGAGGTCGCTGGTGCGTTTTTAGGCATGAGGTCCAGTGGTTGCATATGCGACTCAAGAGCCGCAGAAGCGGAGACGCATCTGCGAAGAAATGAGCGCATGTGCGGAGTTTGGGAATTAATGAATTTCCGCAGGTGTAGTTCTCTAGTCGCAGAAGTGGGACTGCAGATGCGGTCCTATAAGCGCAGAAGTGGAAATCGCTGCGCCGAAAAGGGAATTTCAAGGGTTTGAAATTTCAGAACACAAAATTCAAGTTGGAGTTCGGTGGAAGGCGATTTTTCAAGGAATTTTGAAGGAGAGATATTAGGTAACTATTCGTAACTCGATATTGATCATATTACATTAATCTATGTTTGTATTCTTCATCAAATTAAGGAATTTGAATGTGGAAGTTTGGAAAATTGTGAAAAAGTTCCTCAATCAAAAATCTGAGGTTTGAGTGGGAACTAGGCATCGATTTTGGATGATTTTTGTATGTGTGAACTCGTGAGTGAGTCAGTGTTCATAATTTGTGACTTTTACCCAATTTCGAAACATGGACCCGGGGAGGAATTTTGGGCGTTTTTCTATTTTCTTACCCTAACTTTGATTTTATTAGCTAAATTAGTTGCTTGTAGCTATATTTACGTTATGTAATTGATTTGATTAGATTTGGGCCACTCGGAGTTGGATACTCGTGGCAAGAGTGTAATTTCAGATTGATTTTAAGCTTGGTTCGAGGTAAGTGGCTTGCCTAACCTTGTGTGGGGGAACTACCCTTAGGATTTGGTACTATTGTTATATGAATGCCGTGTACGTGAGGTGATGAGTGCGTACACATGCTAATTGTTTTAAAGTTAACCCGTTTTCATTAAGTATATATCTATGTTTTCCTTTAATTTAGCAGTACTAGTACATGTAGCCATCCTTTTTAGCTTAGGGAAGCACGCTTACGTGCCTTAACTGTCTTAACTGCCTACTTGGACTCTGTGCAACATCTTTAGAGTAAGGATTGCCTATCTTCTTTTATATGAATTTAATCTAAACTGTAGAATTTTTTGTTGAAATTATTATTTATATTGATTGAGCTGTATGTTTATTTTGGGACTACGGAACGGTATTCCGGGAGATCCCCTGCTCATTTATATTTGGGATTATATGACGGTATTGCATGAGATTCCCTGTACTAGATATATTTATTTGGGACTACGTAACGATATTCCGGGAGATCCCCCAACACAGTTAAGTTTGGGACTATAGGACGGTATCTGGGGAGGTCCCCTTTTGCTATCTCTGTTTACTAAGTTGTGGTGTTTTTCTGTGATTTCATTTTATTTACTGTTAGTATTTAATCTTACTGCGATATTTCTTACTGTTTTTCTTTATTATATATATATAAACCAGTAGGGCCCTGACCTGATCTCGTCATTACTCGACCGAGGTTAGGCTTGGCATTTACTGGGTACCATTGTGGTGTACTCATGACCTTTTCTGCACATGTTTTTCGTGTGCAGATCCAGGTTCATCGTACCAGCCTCATCACTATTTGCAGTCGTTGCTGCCTGTTGGAGACTTCAAGGTACATCTGCCCGCGCCCGCGGATCCTTGGAGTCCTCCTCTATCCCCTTATGTTCATTTCTCTTTCTTTCTATAGAGATGCTGTATATAACCGTTAGAACATCTTAGTAGCTTGTGACTTGCTAGTTTCCAGGTTTTGGGTGTTGTTCGGTACTTTTTTCTGATGTGATAACTGTATATGCTGAGTGGCATTTAGTTGCTTAATAAATAGTTGTGTTGCAAATAGTTAATATTCATGCTTTTATTTTCATTTCTGCAATGTGTTAGGCTTGCCTAGTCGTAGAGACTAGGTGCCATCATGATAGTTCACGGAGGGAAGAATTGGGTCGTAAAATAAATGTAGAGCAACAACATATGCACCACCACCACCACTATCAATTTTAAAAATAGATGAAAAAATAATCGATGATGGCTTCAGTGAATTTAGTCATGGATTTGTTGACGTCCCATCAGTTGAGTTCTCCGTATTTTGAGAGCGTGATAGCGAGTGGATAGAGGAAGTTGGTCTCAAACTTAATTTCTGATCATTGACGTTACTATGTCAATAGTGTTGCACGCTACACTTTTTCAAACTCTAATTCCAGATTATAATTTTATTTATATATAATTATATCTTAATCTCTGCTATGATAGTACACAAATTAAAACTCGCAGAAAGTGTGCGAGAGAGTTCTCGGAAGATTTTTCCTTCGTCAATGGAAGGAGAATGGGGTTTCAGCTTGTCCGTGGTCAATTTTTGTTTCACTTTGACTTGGACAACAGAAGTGCAGTTGACCAATAATAGAACGTAATAACAAGATGAGTTATGGAATTTTTCAAAAGTTCCTGGAGGGACTAATATGTGAAGATAGAAAGAACTATACTATGATTAATTGTCATCTTTTTCTTATAATAATCAGTTCTTGAGTTAATTGTTTATTTGCGATCAAAAGATGCAAGTCGTTTGAGTTGATTCTGATTAGCAATATGGCCCGGTCGAAAAGTAATATTTGAGTTATGTGCTTTTTTCTTTTTCAAAATCTACAGAATAATGCTTCACGACAGAACAACTCGTAAACAATTAAGTTAATTTTGGCCTGAAAAGGCTAATAACACCAATTTGATAATCAAATTTCAGTTTCAAATTCACAATATGTAAAATCATTGTCTTAAGATTTACAAAATAGTGCTTCATGCAAAGATTGAGAAGTGAACAATAATGGTGAAGCTCAAACTTGAGCTTCAATGGTGGAACCCTAGAAGCTTCTCGAAGGAGAGAGAATGAGAGAAGGATGGGAGTAAAATGAACTAACTGAAATTGAAATGTTATCTGTACAAGGTATACATATATATGCTACACGTGAGCCACATGTGAGAGCACTAACTAATAAACTAATACTAAACAAAGAAGCAAACTAACTGCTAACATACTTAACAGTGTTACACATATAATTAAAACAATATCTCAATACCCCCCTCAAGTTGGAAGTTAGGTTGTCACTGCCAAGTTGCTCATAACTGTGTCATGCTTGACTCCAGTAAGGTACTTGGTTAGGACATCAACTAGCTGGCAATCAGTTCCAACATGATGAAGAGATACTAGTCCTTCTTGTAGCTTGTCTCAGACAAAGTGACAATAGACCTCAATATGTTCGGTGCGTTCATGAAATACAGAATTTCGGGCAATGTGTAGAGCTGATTGGCTATCACAGAATGCTGGGACATGTTTAGGGATGTGGACTATCAGCTCATCAAGCAACCTGCACAACCAAGTAAGTTCACCAACAACATTTCGTAGGGCTCTATATTCGGCTTCAGCAGAGGAGAGGGACATGGTGGCCTGTTTCTTAGACTTCCAGCTTATGGGACTATCACCAAGGAGTACCAGATATCCAGTAACAGATTTCTTAGCATCTGGGCAAGCGGCCCAGTCGGAATCACAATACCTTTTAACAGTATAATCAGAACAAACAAATATAAAAACCCCAAGGGTAGGATCAATCTTCGAATATCTAAGCAAATGGTAAGCAGCCTTCAAGTAAGGTTCCCTGGGATCCTACATGAATTGACTAAGGTGTTGTACACTATATGCAATGTCCAGTCTTGTATTTGTGAGGAAGTTCAATTTACCTACCAGAGTCCTATAGATAGAAGGATCTGTCAGAGGCATACCTTCCTTAGCTTTGAGTTTAACATTAGGATCCAATGGTGAGCTGAAAGTACTACAATGGAGGCACTCATACTCCTTCAGTAGATCAAGTGCGAACTTCCTTTGGGAGATTATAGCACCATTATCCCTGTATGGAATTTCTAAGCCTAGGAAATAGTATAATATTCCCAAGTAATTTCCTTTGATTTGTTTCCTGTAATGATTATATCGTCAATATAAATAGCAACAAAGATAACATAGGAGTCAGTCTTCTTGTAAAATAAAGAATAATCATTAAGGAAGTGAACATATCCTTTGGAATATAGAGACTCAGCTATTTTAGCATACCATTGTCGACTGGCCCGTTTCAAGCCATATACTGATTTGTTCAGTTTACACACCAGTCCAGGTTTATCAACTAATAGGCTAAGAGGTAGATCCATATACACTTCCTTATGGAGATCTCCATGAAGGAAGGCATTATTTACATCAAGTTGAAAAATTCCCCAATGTTTCTTTATTGCAGTTGCTTTGAGTGCCCTGATGGTGGTCATTTTCACAATTGGTGTGAAGGTATCAGTGTAGTCAATACCATCATGCTGAGTATACCCTTTCACCACCAACACTTCCATCAGCTTTGTGCTTGATTTTATATACCCATCTACAACCTATTGGTTTCTTCCCTATAGGTAATGGGACTAAGTCTCAAGTCTGATTAGCTTGGAGTACCTCAAACTCTAATGTCATGGATGCTTGCCAAACAGGGTGTAAAGCAACTTCCTCATAAGAATTTGGCTCATTGTCATGACAAATTCTTTGTACAAGATGTTGATTATTAGGTTCCAGAGATGTGAAATAAACATGGTGATGTTTAGAGAAAAGAGCATTAAGAGAATAAGGGGAATTTGGAGTGGATGTGGGTGCAGAAGATGTTGAAACATATGCATGATGTGTATCAAGGTATAGGTTAGGCATGGAACATACATAATCTTTTAAATGCACTGGTAGGTGATGTTCTCTAGTAGATTTTCTAGGTATTTGGTTGACTTCAGTTAAAGATGGTGAAGGTGAAGGAATAACTTGTGATGCTGAGTTGTCTACAAGTTAGACTATAGAGGAGACATCGGGAGTACCTGTTGATGGTTGAGAAATATGAGTATCAGAATAGGTATGATTATCAGAATGTGCCTCAGTGAGTAATACATCCTGTGTACGAGGGGTAGAATCAAGAACTGAAGGGAAGTGAGAAGAGGAATCAAATACAATAGAAAAAGGGAAGATATGCTCATGGAAGGTCACATCCCTATAAACATAAATCTTCTTAGTGGCGAAATTGAGAACTTTGTACCCTTTTGTCTCATAAAGATATTCCACAAAGACACGGGGAGTGGTTCTAGGTTCAAATTTATCTCTATGAATCTTGGGTATAGTGGGAAAACATAGGCAACCAAAACTTCTTATGTGGGAATAGGTTGGTTTATTGTTGTAAAGGACTTTAATTAGGCATTTGTTTTTTTAGATAAGTAGTAGGGCGTCCGTTAATGATATGAGTGGCAGCCAATACACACTTACCCCAATACTGTAAGGATAATTTGGACTGGAAGAGGAGTGCCGCGACGGTCTCCAAAAGGTACATATGTTTTCTTTCTGAGATCATGTTTTGGTGCGGAGTGTAGGGACATGTGATGAATAATCCCTTTTGACTGAAAGAAGGATAAGGTTTCTGTATCCATAAGCTCTGTACCATTGTCTGACCTAAGGTACCTTATATTTGTTTTGAAGTGAGTTTCAACTAGTGATATCAACCCTTTGATAAGTTGCAAATTATTGCTCTTATTGGTCAAGAGGTGGGTCCAGTTGTCCCTACTATGATCATCTACTAGGGTGAGAAAGTATTACAATTGTCATGAGTGGCCACATAGTAGGGTCCCCAGAAGTCCATATGAAGAAGCTCAAAAAGAGAAGTTGTGGTACTGGTTCTGTGGGAGAATGCAAGTCTAGGTTGCATGGCAATGGGACAAATAGAGCAGAGAAAAGGTTGCTTAGTTGAGAATTGAATAGGAATGGAGGATATCTCCCTTATCTTGACAAAAGAGACATGTCCCAATCTATAATGCCACAGTAAGTCAACCTTATTCATATTAGACAAGAAAGAATGTGATGAAATGCACTGAGTTTTATTACCAAGGGAACTATTTACAATTGAATGTGAATTGCAAGTGGTAACATTTACAGGTGAATCAGAATGTTGACAGTGCAAGCTATTTACATCAGAGGTCATAGACAAAGCTGAATATGAAAGAGACAAAGAGATAGGTGAAGTTGAGCCGAAGTTCTTCAAGCAAATTGAACATAAAAGGTACAAGCCATCCTCGACCTTACCAATCTCTAGAGGCCTTTTTATTGAAAGGGTCTGTAGTAGACATAGAAAGTCAGAGAAGGATACTAGGCCTTTGAATTGAGAAGCTAAAGAATGTATTGAATAAGGTTGTATTTGAAAGAATGTACATAAAGGACTCTATGCAAGATAATGTTTGGTGCAAGAGCAATTGTTCCGATTTCAATGACTTTAACTCTATAGCCGTTTGGTAAAGTGATCAACATAGGATACCCTAAGTTTTTAATGTGAGTTAGCAAGGGTTTGTTGAAAGACATATGATTAGAAGCCCTTGAATCTAGAATCCAAATTTCAGCTCTTGACTTAAAACATTTACATGACAACAGTCAAAAATCAACAAAGAGAACAGATACAGAGCAAGCTAAAATACATGAAAAATTCACATTTCCACCATTAGTGTTGTTGTCTGAGTTATCTCTAGTAGAGCTAGTCTAAAAATGCTGCAGTAGAGTCACCAATTGTCCATATTGCTCTTTAGTAAGGCTGATATTAGAGTTGTTTCTTTGGGGCTGCATTTCCTCACTATTCATAGGAAAGTGCCTACTGGAGTGCTATGTACATTTGCTACAGTTCTCTTGACTTTATTGTACTTAGGGTTGTGATTGAAGTCTTGAGGATAACCATAGAGCTTGAAGCATTTGTCTTTGGTATGACCAGCACGCTTGTATTAGTCACAAAAAGGACGAGGTCTACTAGTAGAGGAGTAGTTATTTGGAGAGTAATTAGTTATGAAATTATTGTTATGCATAGGTGCCCTGTTCAGGCCACCACGTGTAGGACGTTGGCATTTAGAGAAATAGATTCCATAACGAGCTAATTTTGCAGTTTCACGTCTCTTTGCTTTTCCTCCTAAATGAGCAAAGAAAAGGCCTGTGCCATGGAGGATAAGGGATTCATCATGAGTATATTGCCCCGCACTATGGTGTATACCTCATTCAATCCCATGAGAAATTGGATGAGTCTTCTGTCTTGCTTAGATTTGTGCATATTTTCCTTAGCCTCATAGGTACATTGGCAAGTACAATGTGATTTAGTATTTATCATGTTCAATTCCTCCCAAGATTTCTTCATCTTTGTATAATATCCAGTGATATCAAGGACACCTTGAGTTAAATTGTTGATTTCTTTTTGGATTTGGTATAATTTGGTGCCATTCGTCTGGTCGTACCCGTCCTCTAACTCTCTCCACAACTCGAAGGCATTACTAGCATATTCGATACTATCAACAATATCTTTGCACAGAGAATTTATAATCCAAGAGGTTACCATATCATTGCACCTCTCCCATTAACGAAATTGTGGGGAATCTAGATCTGGTTGTTTATACTCTCCAGTAGTAAAACCTATCTTATTTTTGACTGAAATAGCCTTAAGAACACTTCTCCTCCAGGATTTGTAACCAATGGCGTTGAACGGAGCTGTCACTAACATTGCACCAGGGTTATCTGACGGGTGCACGTAGAAAGGGCAACTTAGATTAACTCCAGAGTCGCTCGATTCAACTCCAAATTCATGTTTTGGATCGAGGATAGCCATAGCTGAAGGTAGGAAATCTCAGTGATTGAGAACGAGAACTTAATAAAGAAGAAGAATGTTGGATCGAGAGATTGGGAAAAAAAACTTGCAAAATCGATTGGAACTGTGATGTTAGCCTTAGGAGTCAATTGAGAAAGGAATCGAGGACAATAGTTGGTTAACAACTATGCTCTGATACCATGTAAAGATTGAGAAGTGAACAACAATGGTGTAGCTCAAACTTGAGCTCTAATGGTGGAACCCTAGAAGCTTCTCGAAGGGGGGAGAGAGAGAACGAGAGAAGGATGGGAGTAAAATGAACTAATTGAATTGAAATGTTATCTGTACAAGGCATACATATATACGCTACACGTGCGCCACATGTGAGAGCACTAACTAACAAACTAATACTAAACAAAGAAGCTAACTAACTGCTAACATACTTAACAACGTTAGACATATAATTAAAACAATATCTCAACACTTCACAACAGAAAAACTTATAAACAGTTACATTTTCTTAACCTCAAAAGGATAATACATCAACACTACTTTGATAATCAAATTTCAAATTAAAATTCAAACTATGTAAAATCAACTTACAACAATTAGTTTATGTCGAGGGCACCAAATTTAATTCTTGCCTATTACAATTACTTGAGTTTGCTACTGTATCAACTCGACCTACTAGTTGGCTAGAATTAACTTATTTTTCTAGCCAAATTAGTTCATTGTTCTCTTTTATCTTCCTTAAAAATAGCAAAAACTATTTAGTCTCTCTCTCTTACCAATTTCAACCAATATTTTCTGAAACCAATCCCTATTTTCTCTCTGCCAACAATTTTAGTCAAATTCTCTCTTTCCCTACTTCTGAATATTTTTTTCCAAATCTCTATACTTTTTTCCCTTAATTTTTTTTAGTTTTTAACTATATCAATGTATATAAGATTTAGAGCAAGATCTAAAATATAAAATTATAAATATAATTATTTGTAATATATTATTGTATGTATATCCATGTATATAACATAAAAATAATTGTAATATCATTGTGTATAACACAATAATAATGGGTATATCAAAATGTATACCACAGCTTATTTTCCTTTATGTATATCAAACTCTATTTTTCTTTTTTGTGTTATATATATTTAAAATATGAATAAAAATATAATTGTTTACAAAACTTTTTTTGGTTAATTGTACACTTTTATGTGTGTAACACACACACACACAAACACACATGTATATATACATATAAACATTCACAAAATTACATCATTATAGGGGAGGGATGAGCTCCCTTAGGGATTGTCATTAACGTCTAGCATTATGTTAATATTACAAACATTAGTTTTTGTTTAAAATCGAGTTCCTAAGTTGTCTGCCCATGCCGATTTGTTTGCAAACACCAGAGGAACTACCAAAAATTGGGTCCTGTCAAAAACATCCTTCCTAGCTCCTTCCGTTGCGAGGAGGTACACCACTTGGTTCTACTCTCTGTAGCTATGGCCTATGACTGGGTTCCCCCACTACTCTATTAGATACCTGCATTGAGAAATAATGGGATTATGAGTCAAATTACTATGTTTTAAAATTTTCAGTACTATTTTAGAGTCAGTGTCTATCACAAGGGGTGGCAAGCCTTGTTCGACTGCTATTTTAAGCCCCATCCATAGGGCTTGGAATTCTGCCTTAGACTATCAGTGCTTGGGAGGCCCCTCATGAAGCCTAAAACCGAGTCATCCCTGTTATTCCTGAATACTCTCCCCCCTAATACCCAATTTTCTTGTATTTAGGCATGCAACCTCATCAATGTTTAGCTTGTAAAAGCCCTTTCTGGTGGTTGCCACTTCAGGTATACGGTCTTAGTGCTTGTGGCAGGCCTATGTAAATTGATGGTATTCAACAACTTTAGCAATTATTTGGTTGATACTAATGTGATTCTTCTTCTAAAAACATTAGAGTTTCTGGTGAGCTAAATGGCCCATGGGCAGAAAGGGAGTAGTTGTTTCCAATTGATGCAATCATTGAAATCAACATTTGAAGCTTGTGCCATGTGTTTTCCCAGTTAGCCATAGAAAAGGGCGGTACATTAAGGTTTGTCCTATGGTTGCACATATGTAGTAGATGATGCCAGAACTATTTAGCATTTATGCATTCAAAGAAGATTGACTTATGTCTTCTACTCCAGAATCACAGTAATAACAGTTAGGATATATTCTCAGGCCTATGTGGTATAGGTGATTCCCTGTATGCATTTTGTTCTATTGAATGAGCCTTATACATAACATAATCTTATTAGGGATATTTCTTTTCCAAATCCATCTGAAGTGATCTTCATGTGCAGTGTCATTATGCATGTATGCATCAATGAAATAGTAGGCAGATTTAGCATTAAACAACCCATTAGAGCTAAGGTTCCAGATGAGTTAGTCCTCAGCTGTGGTAGAGTTGGGGATGAAGATATTTTGGATTATGATATTCATGTCATGAGAGATTGGGTAATGGATGGAGGTGAATTTCTAAATACCATTATAGTAAATTGCATTTCTCTTGGTATTCATGTCATTCTGGTGCCATGGACCTCTAAGGATTGTATATAATGGTTGCATATTGGGAAGCCATGCGTTCGTAAGGAATCTAATCCTATCCCCTCTGTGAACCACCTTTCTAGAGCCTTTTATGCATGTCTTCCAACCCTCCTGGACACACTGCCATGCTGTTATTTGATCCTTAACCCTATTCCCCATTCCACTGCAGTGCTTTCCCATAGGCACTCTAGACCACATGGACTTTGTGTTATTATAAAGTCTTCAAGCTAGGCTTGTATGGCAATTTTTGTTCTTTAGATGGGCTTGTTGGAGGCCTATGCCTCCCCTGTTCTTTGGTTTGGTGATAGAGGCCCACTTAACCATGTTGAGCTTCCTTTTGGCAGGAATTGTTCCCCAGATAAAGTGACTCTGAATTTTATCAATTTTTAGTTGGTAATATTGGAAGGAAACTGGATGTATTACATCACATGGCTGGGAATGCTGCTTAGGCAAGATTTTGCTGGTGTGGTGTGCCCAACCATGTTAAGGAATTAGGTTTTCCAACCCGCCATCTTACTATTGAGGTTATCATGAATGAATTGAAAGTCCCTATTGGTAGGCCTTCTATGAAAGATAGGGAAACCTGGGTATTTAACAAAGTCTCTGGCACTCTTGATACCTAGAATGTTGCTATTGGTTTTGGCCCACTCTTCATTATAGTTGGAAGAAAAAATCACCTTAGACATCTGGAAATTGACTTTCTGCCCAAATGCAACATTGAAATTATCTAGGATGGCTAAGATGGTCTCATAATTTTTTCTATTAGCTTTAGAAATTATAGTGAGGTCAACAACATAGAACAGATAGGAAATAGTAGGCCCTCCCCTGTTGATTATAATAGGGAACCATTCCTTGTCAGCAATAATAATGTCTATATTTCTAGAAATCCTTTCCAACATGCGATGCACAAGTAATGTGAGATGGGATTATCCATGCCTAATGCCTTTAGTAGGTTGGAAGTAGCTAGATTGAGTACCATTGACAAGAATAGAGTTTGAGCTTGTAGTTAAACAAGACATGATTAGGGTTATAATTTTGGTGGGGAAATTGAAAAAAAGAGGGATTCCCTAATGAAAGACCACTCCAACCTATCAAAGGCCTTTTCTAAGTCTACTTTTAGGATCATATTGGCATGTTTCCCCTTCATTTTTTAGAAACGGGTAATGTCCTCTTTCACCAGAATGGCATTCACATTAGCCCTTCTATTAACTAAAAAACTAGCTTGTGTTGGGCCAATGATGTTCTGCAGAAATGGTTTGACTCTATTGACAATGATCTTGGTGATCAGTTTATAATTGTGTTGTACAAACCTATTGGTATAAAGTTTATCATCATGGTGGCATTAAAGAACTTAGGAATGAGGCAGAGATTAGTTTTGTTTAGTTCAGGTGGTATTGTAAACGTGGAGAAAGCATAGTGGAAGTATTGGATGACAATACTAGAAAGCATGTTCCAGTACATCTAGTAGAAAAGAGGGTGAAGTCCTTCAGGCCCAGGTGCCTTCATGGCCTTGAAATATAAAATGGAACACTTAATCTCTAGAGCCTAAGGGGAGATTCAATGATGTTCTACTCTCTGATAGACATGACATTAGCTCTATCAATAATGTGGTTATAGTGTAATTTTAAGCATTGATGGTCAGCAGCATAGATCCTAGTGAAGTAGTTTAGGATTGTGTATTTAATGTCTTGGGGCTTTGTTGGAAGCCTCTTGTTGATTGGAAGCCGGTGAGCTCAGTTTCCAGGTGGGTGATGAAAAGGTAGTCTTCTATGTGTGCAAGTCTATGAGGCAACCGAATAGTAATGAAGTTTGTTCGTTCATTGATTTGGTGACCAATGTGATTTGTTGATGATGCTAGTGCCACGATGAATGTTGAGGAAAAATAGGAAGTCGTGTTGCTCAACCTTGATGATAATGAGGAGAATGATGGCTATGTGGAATGTGTGAATGCTTTGCAAGGAATGGGGTTGTACACTTATGAATCCCGCAGTTATCCTTTGATCTTGAGAACCGGAAGACTCCTCCAACAAAGCCCTCAATCGAGGAGCCTCCCACATTAGAGTTAAAGCCATTGCCTCCGCATCTCAGGTATTAATTCCTTGGCCCTTCTTCAACTTTACCTATTATTTATTCCTCTTCTTTGACGAAAATTTAGGTAGAGTCCACATTAGAGGTTCTACAAAGGAGGAAAAGAGAAATTAGATGGACATTGGCAGATATCCGGGGTATAAGCCTTACCTTTTGCATGCACAAGATTATTTTAGAGGAGGGTTCCAAACCCTTTATTGAACATCAAATGGCGGTAAATGAAGCAATGTAATAGGTGGTCATGAAGGCGATCATAAAGTGGTTGAATGCGGGGGTTGTTTACCCCATTTTTGATAGTTCATGGACTTCATCGGTGCAATGTATCTCAAAGAAAGGGGGCATGACTGTGGTTGCCAATGATAAGAACGAGTTGATTCCTACAAGAACGGTGACTGGGTGGAGAGTATGCATGTACTATCGCAAGCTCAACAAAGTTACAAGAAAATATCATTTCCCACTTCCCTTACTTGATCAAATACTAGATAAGTTGGTCGGCTGTGCTTTCTATTGTTTCCTTGGTGGATATTCCGGCTACAATAAAATTCTTATTGCTTCGGAGGATCAAGAGGAGACCACTTTCACATGTCCTTATGGTACTTTCTCATTCTCAAGGATTCCATTTGGGTTGTGTAATGTACCGATGACTTTCCAACGATGTATGATGGCTATTTTCACCATCATGGAGGAAGATATTCTTGAGGTCTTCATAAATGACTTTTATATGGTTAGGAATTCTTTTGACGGTTGCTTGAAAATTATGGATAAGGTCTTAGCAAGATGTGAGGAGACGAACTTGGCATTGAATTGGGAGAAATGTCACTTCATGGTCGAGGAAGGCATAGTCATCGGCCACAAAATTTCAAAGCATGGTATTGGGGTCGACAACTCAAAAGTGAGGTGATCTCCAAACTCCCTCCTCGTACGTCCATGAAGGGGGTGAGGAGCTTATTGGGTAATGTGAGGTTCTATCACCGATTCATCAAGGATTTTTCCAAGGTGGTAAACCCTTTGTGTAAACTTTTGGAAAATGATGCCAAGTTCCATTTCAATGAAGATTGTACGAAGGCATTTGAATTGCTCAAGTTCAAGTTGACTACTACTCCTATTATCACTGCATCGATTGGAGCTTACCTTTTGAGCTCATGTATGACGCTAGTGATGTGGCGGTTGGATCAGTTTAGCGGCAAATCTTCCATCTGGTCTACTATGCTAGCAAGACCAAGAATGATGCCAAAGTCAACTACATAGTGACCAAAAAGAGCTACTTGCTATTGTTTTTGCTACGAAGAAGTTCTGCCCCTATTTGATGGGTACAAAGGTGATTGTTCACACTGACCATGCGGCACTTCGGTATTTGATAAGCAAGAAAGATTCTAAGGCAAGGTTGATACGGTGGGTACTTCTATTGCAAGAGTTTGATCTAGAGATTTAAGACCGCAAGGGTAGTGAAAATAAAGTCGTGGACCACTTGTCCTCATTGGAGGAGGAGGGGAGACCACAAGATGGCCTTGAGATCAATGATTCCTTCCCCGACGAGCAATTGCTATCCACTTAAAGGACCAGGATGCTATGGTTTGCAGATTTAGCAAACTATCTTGTGAGTGGGATTGTACCGAATGAGCTCTCTTCAAACCAAAGGAAGAATCTCAAACTGGATTGCCTTGACTATTATTGAGATGAGCCTTACCTCTTCCAGATTTATACCAATGGTGTGATTTGACAATATGTGCTGGAGGATGAACAAGTGGAAATTCTTGAGGCTTGCCACTCTTCACCGTGTGGTGGTCACCATGGTGGAGCTGCAATGACAATAAAAGTGTTAGGTTTTGGATTCTATTGTCCTACTCTTTACAAAGATGCTATTGATCTAGTCAAGCGTTGTGATGAATGTCAAAGGGCCAGTGGGATTTCAAAGAAAAATGAGATTTCCGTCACCACTATCTTGCAAATTGACATCTTTCATGTGTGGGGTATTGATTTGATGGGACCGTTTGTGAGGTCTTGTGGGAATACTTACATTTTGGTAGCTATGGACTATATGTCAAAATGGGTTGAAGCCGTGGATTTACTCCACAACGAAGCTTTAAGTGTGGTGTCATATTTGAAGAAGAACATCTTTACAATATTTGACACTCCAAGGGCCATTATAAGTGATCGGAGATTGAATTTTTACAACAAGGATTTTTATACCTTAATCACAAAGTATGGTGTCAATCACAAAGTATCGACCCCCTAGCATCCTCAAGCAAGCAGAATAGTTGAAGTCTCCAACTAGGAGATCAAGATTATTTTGCAACGACTGTGAATGCCAACTAGATGGATTGGTCAAGAGAACTTGATGATGTTCATTGGGCTTAAACGACGACATACAAAACATTGATTGGGATGTCCCCATATCAATGGGTGTTTGGGAAGGCGTATCATCTTCTAGTGGAACTTGATAATAAGGCCATGTGGGCTTTGACAAAGTTGAACCTTGAGTGGGATGTCACCGCAAACTTAAGGGTGGCACAATTAAATGATCTAGTAGAATTTCGGTATCATGCCTACACAAGCTCGTCCCTTTACAAGGTGAAGATGAAATACCTCCATGACAAGTACATCCACAACAAGAAGTTTAAAGAGGGTGATCTTGTGTTATTCTTCAATTCCCGGTTACAAATGTTTCCGGCCAAGTTGAAGTAAAAATGGAGTGGTCTATTTTAAGTGGTGCATGTAACCCCCTTTGGTGCTTTGGATTTAAAAAGCAAGAATGATGAGGTGTTTCGAGTCAATGAGCACCGGGTTAAACATTATCTTGGAAAAGTTGATGATGGACACATTGTGGTGGTTCTTCAATTCAAATGATCGGTACTCTACATCGTACCGCAACGTAAAATCAGGCGCTTCTTGGGAGGCAACTCATGTGTCTTTTCTTTTCCTTGTTATTATTCATTAGATAGGCTTTATTTTGTGCTAACTAGTTTTGAAGTGTATGAGGAAATGAGTGTACAATGCAGTGCAAGAAAAAATAGCTAAGTGTTACAAAAGTGCAGACCGCACCAGAATTATGTGAACCACACAATCACTCTGCGGCCGCTCAATTTTGTGTGCGGTCTCACAACTGAAAGAATAAAAGTGCATGCTCTCTAAATATTGGCCTGTCAAATTTCATCAATAATTTTCAAGGTGCAAAATCTAAAAATCTGATTCGACTCCTGCACCTTAGACTTTATGTGGGATTTGAAGAAGTAGAGGCAGTCCAATATTTGTAAACGCTTGCTATGGGTGATGCAACTCGCCCATGGTTAGCTAAGATTTTGGATGCTCGAGGACCACCACCCCCGTGGCTTACAACATAGGTTCCCATTTTCCGGGCCACCCTTAGTATTGAACCAAAGGGTGGCACACATTCGTGTGTAGCCGTATTGATCTGTGCTTAAATGAGAACTGCCTCCCACTTCCCCGAGCAGCCCTGGTGCCTTCTATTATGGTTGGGTACCCGATTAATATTGGTGCCATAATGTCAACCAATATCACATTAGCTTTCCATAAATGTGTAAGATCATAACCATACCCTAACTTCCTCACAAAGTATTTCAATGATCAAAAGTTAGAGCCGAAGACATTTGATACAATAGTGAAGGCCAAGAAGCCTTTTTCGTGGTACCACTTGTAGGGTGTTGACAACCCGAATTTCAAGGGTAAGGAAACTACCTCTGCTAGCCAATCAAAGGAGCCAACGGTATTGGTTACTAATTCAACAGACCATCGGGATAGCAAACATGCCACGACCTTCTTCTTCTAGACCATCAATTTCATTATCAATGTCAGCCTCATCCACTTATCGACAGGCTGCGCTGTGAGTTTCCCAGACATTGGCTAGTCTCAACAACTGGATGCAGGCAACTACTTCAAAGCTGTCTCATATATCCACTGCTGTTGTAGCACAGTCCGCTACCCCAGCAGCACCTCAAGTAGCTCCATCAGTGGAGAAAACATTGTCAAAGATCTTATAAAATTAGAAAACCATTATGGAGACTCTAGTGGCGCATGGGGAAGTCATTAAGTAGTTGGGAAAGCAAGCGAGGAAGAGTCTCAGGTGTCAAAGAAGCCAGTGGAGCGGTTGAGAAAAGAGATTACGAAGATAACATCTGCAGGAGATCTACCACTTGACTTGCTTATGAAGCCAGCAGTACTAGCAGCACCAGCTGTACCGCACCAACCTTGTTGTCCCTCAGCCATGTGATGATGAGATACAGTTAGAGGAGCCCGAGGGTGCTAGGATACCATGCAGAATGAGACCACATAAGGAGTGCTCTTAACTCTCCACCCTTCGTTGTTCTTATTTTTGTTAAGCGTTTGGGACAATGCTTATTTTTATTCAGGGGGTGGCCTATTTTGATTGATTTGACATTGATATTGTCCTGTAATAATTTTTATAATATTTTTATTTTAACTTTATTTTATCTTTGGTTATGTATATATTCTTCCATTTCATTTAATGTATATATTATTTCCTTTTGGTTTGTATATTCATTTTTCTTACTTTCCGTTGTTTACTTCATTAACTTCTTTAGTTTGTTTTCCTTAGTAGTATAACTTCTTATTTACCTTATTAGCTTCTTTTTGATTTGTTAGCTTCCTTTCAAGTTGGACTGAACAATAAGCCTTTGGTTTTCTTAACCCCACGGTTCTTTCCAAAGTTGGATTTTGTGTTAGCCGGGTGGCTTTTCCCAATGATGGATGGCGTGACAACCTTCTTAAAGGATTGAGTTTGTTTTCTTCTATGTGTAGCAAAAAATAGTAGTAATTAATAAAAGATTCTCAAGCATGCTTCACTTGGTACCATCACATTTACATATGGCCTTATGGTAAAAAACAAGTTGTTGGCAGAAAATAGCTCTAGTTGTGACCTTTTGACTCTTCTATTGACTTAAACATTCATCAAGTGGTTCAGTCGAGCCATTTGTGATTCTCAATCTTAACTAGGGTTGTTGTGGGCCTCGACCCTGCTCTCTTTAGAAATCCATGAGCGTGATAGGTGAGATATTGAATTGCAAGTCCAAGTACCCGTGCTAATAGTCTAGAACTTGCCCCGAATGCTTTTTTAGGTGAAATTCTAAGCGTAGCTTGGCTTGAGAAATGATTGTAGGCTCTCCTTGATCTAATTTGAAATTTGAAATCTTCCATAGCCTATGAATGCGATATCTCTAGTCAACCGATTTGAGCCTAAGCCCTTTTTCTTTCAATAGCCACGTTACAGCCTTACCCGTTTTGTAATGACCCTCTCTTGGCACTCGATCTTTCCTTAGCATACTTGAGAAACAACTAGAAAAAAAACATAAGTTTGTGGGAGATACGAGGAGTTTGAAAGTGATATAAAGGTACAATGAAGAGAAAGAAATGAAGAAAAGGGAAGGCAAATGAAAGACAAAAAGAACAAAAAGAAAAATGCTAAAAAGATAGTGAATAAAGTAAAAAGTTGAAGGTATTCAAAGAAAAACAAGGATGAAAGGAATGGAGTAAATATAAAAGGAGAAAAATAAATGTCATGACCAAGAAAGAGTGATATTATGTCTCTCTAGTTCCCCGCGAGGAAAAAGAAATTGACTCAAAGTATCGATAAAGTATGAGCCGAAAAAAGAAAATGGAGTGCTTAAGGAAAGATAAACCATTCCATCAAGTCTTAACTTGATCTAAAAAGACTTCATTACATCCCAAAAAACCCCTACATGAGTTCAAGTTGAGTGAGCTTACATTAGTGGTGATTACATGAGGGACAAACATATGGTACTTAAAGTCGTTCTTGTGACATTCTTTTGAGAGAGATGAGTGAACTTTTCACAATCCTTGAATTGATTGTTATATTCTAAAGTGAGATATGCTAATGGAGAGTCAATGAGGAGAAGTTTGGGATCCACAATGACCTACGTGAAAGAGCGAGTTTCATTGATGAATAAAGTCAACTCTTGATGTTCTAGTGTCATATTAGAAATATTGTACTCAAAAAGTCAAATCATTGCATTGTTGATAATTCATATGTGTTGTGGGTAACTGTTGGTCCCAATTGATGTGTGATTGATTTACCTTAAGCCAGCAGAAATAGTTTTTGTTGGTGAGAATTATCTCATTTTCTTGAGGACAAGCAAAACCTTAAGTTTTGGGGAGTTGATAAATAGGGATTTTGACTACTTATTTGCACTATTTTACTTTCATTTTAGCTCAAAATTGCTTAAAGGTATTCCCGAAAGCTAATGAAATTTTCTTGTTTGCATGAGTATTATAATATGAGCTAAAGAGATAAAAATTAATTCAAGAAGGAGTAATTTTGGATAAGGACAAAAACAAGGATAAAAGGGCACTATGCGGACCGCACAATATTGAGTGCGGCCGCATATCATGAAGAAAGTCTCTGACAAGAAATGCTCAACAAAGTGCGGACCGCACAATTCTGCTACGTCCGTAGAAGACAAAGTTCAGAGAGAGAGGATTTTAAAGTCAAGAAGAAACGCGAACAACACCATTTTCATGCGGCCGCATAGTCAAGAGCACGCCGCACTAAAAAATGTGTGGTCCGCAGAAGTCCCACAATGCCGAAGCCCAAGGTTAAGAAGTGTGGGCCACACTATAATTCTGCGGCCGTAGAAGTAAGAGTTTGGCCACACTCATAAATGTGTGGTTAGCAGAAGCTGAAGGAGTGCGGCCGCAACCAAAAATTATGCGGCCGCAGGACTGGAACCTGTCAATCCAAGTCTCAATGTGCGGATCGCGCACATAATTGTGCGGCCGCACAATCTCCGCAGGGGCAATTTTATCAGATATTTTTAGCTTAGTATAAATAGAACTTTTTATCATTTTTAGATTGAGTTTTGTAAGTAGGGAGAACCTGATCTATTTTCTTTACTGTATGGGGTAACATTGTATTAGTTTAGCATTTTAACATTATATTTTCTTACCATAATCATCTATTATGAATTTTATCTTAGTTTTTTCTTTATTTTCTTTTGTTTTTATGAGTAGCTAAATTTTTAGCTTGGGTTGTGATCCAACCCTATTGTGGGTACTTAATGGGTGTTTGATTTAGGGCTTGTTTGTGATTGGGTTAGTGATATTTAGTCTAGTTCTTTCTTGAATTCAAGAATTAATGGTTGCAAACGTTGGTTCATGCCTAATTGACTTAGTCTCGACTTAAGAAAGAGAGATTAAGTCTAGGAAAACTTGGCTAACAAGGAATTGAGGTGAACTCAAGAAATTGATAGCACCAATTAAAGGGTTGAATCTAGAGATAGTAAGATCCGACTTGAGCATTTATCAATTGTTTTGTGCAATACCCATTTAGAATTGCGAAAGCCAAATTAGGGAAAACCACTCTAACTACCAAGAGATATGAGTGGGTAATTGCGTGTGATTTCCATATTACAACCCCGACTAATAAAATTTTCCCTAGAGTTTACAACCCATTAGGTAACCACCTAGGTGGAAGTCACGACCCTAGATCTTTTATAAACTTTAAAAACAAAATCACCAAAAAATGTTGTCTCTAGTTTTACAATTACAATCAATAGATTAAAAGTAGAAGTAGTAACAACAACCAAATATATGGAAGTGCAATCTTGGGCAAATCAAAAAGTCACACTAGGTGTATACTAATCCAAAATCTAAATCCCTATGGATTCGACCTCGACTTGCGTTGGATTTTGTTTATTGCTTCGACCGCCTTACAACCTATATTTGTGGTGTAATTTTGGGAGACATGAATGTGGAAGGATTTTATGTTAGCATCACCCTCACTCAACCAGTTTATTCTATATTTAAGCTTCCAGAATTTCTCTTCACTCTTAAGAATGACAGAGAAATCCATTATTCTATAATGGATAGGCATTGGATATCTGAATGCCAGCTAATCTAGCAAGGATCTCCTTTTTCCTATGGAAAATGTTTCCAAATTAATCTTTATTCTAGTCATACACCCTATTAGTAAAAACAGTAGTAGTTATCAGAATATAAGTATTGGTTGTAAAGCTATCTTGCACTATTGGTAGAAAGTCTGGATGATTACACCACATGGACTCGAACTTAAAAGGATTATTGGCCTTGTTGTGACTCTGATTAATTAAGCTTAAGAGAAGGGGAGAGTGGTTAAAGTGTGTTCTAAGAAGGTGGGTAATAGTTGAATCAAGATATTGTTCTATCCATTCATCAGTGGCAAAGCCTCTACAAGTTTTTCTAGGATCAGACCTTGCCTGTTGGTGTATCTTTTATTAGACCAAGTGTATTTTGAACCTTTGAATCCTAGGTCAACTAGTTTACAACTGTTCAAGCATTTCCAATACCTGTTGATTCTATTAGTGTTCATGCTATTTCCCCTAAACTTATCCCTGGATTCTAGGAGTTCATTGAGGTCTCCCCCCCAACAAGCCAACTACCCATATACACAGATGCCAAGTTCTCTAACAAATCCCAAAGCTTGTTCCTATTTTTAACACAACTACTTACATATATAGCAAAGAAAAGCCATTTAGAGGAGGAGGGGAGTACCTTAACCATCACATGCACCCCCTGTGGAGTGGTGGCAGCTTCCTAAAAGCCCAAATCGTTCTTCCACATAAGCACAATCCTTCTAGACTAGTCCATAGTAGGGAACTGGAATTGAGCATCGAATTTGAGCTCAACAGTAAGGTGTTTAGGTCTGCCATTCTTGTCTCTAGTAAGACAAGCATGGCAGGGTTGTGGAGATTCACCATGGATGCACAGTGCCTACAAAACTCAACACTATTGGCCCCTCTAGCATTTAATATTATGAAATTCATTAACAGGGGTTTTGGGGTGGAGCTTTCCTTTTGGTCCCCTTCCCCTTGCTCACTGGGATTGGATTCAACATTCCCACCAGAGGGACAGGTGTCACTGCTTTTTTAGCATAGAAATGAGGGCACTTAGAGATCGAGTTTCAGCTTATGATCTTTTTGGGGCATAGAGCAATAAGAATTTTTACGATTGCTCTTTGAACGCTATCTCTAGGAGTTCCTGTATGAGGAAAGTCTTTGTCTTTGGCATCCCTAGTTTTTTGGGCATGTTCTCTAGGTCCACATTAGACTCCCTGAGATAGTCTAGTGCCATGGTCGTGACCCTGCTCAAACGTTCGATGGGTGACAATGGTTAAGGTGTTGGTTGGGGAACTTGGACTATTAATGGCAAATGTTGGTTCCGGTTGTTGGTTCCCCATATACTGGGCTTGGAGTAGTGTGAAAATCTATAATTTGTGTCCAAAGTTTTCCAGACCCTGATATAGAAGTTGTGTCACCATTCGCTTTAGGTTACTTGGGTTTTGGATGGTTATTTCCATCGGAATAGACCCTACCATCATTTGGAGGTTTTGGGAATGTCCTTAGAGGTCCATCTCTAACCACGATTACAGCATGAGCTCCAGTGGTAGTAGAATAAATGAGATGGTCAGTGAGGTTGTGGTTTGTGATTCAGAAGAGGGAGAGTTCTTCGACATTGGAAGGGTCAACTTGGAGGAGACTATTGGTTTGGTTGTGAGTAATTACAGAGAAGTGAGATGCTCGGTTATAGTTCATCTCTTCTTTGGATTTCGTGTGAGCCGATTTACCTTCTGCAATCAATCTTAAGGGATTGAAAAAGAGTGTTACCTCATTGATAGTATTGGGCATTGGATTTGTAACAGACACTTCATGACTGCTACTAGAAGAGGCAAGATCAGAGGCAAGTTTGGGGTGGATTGTGTGTAGTGTAGGCATAGGCATAATATTGTGGCCCTTCAGGGAATTATGGGCCATTTTGGAGTGGGGTTGTGATGGCCTGTATGAGTCCGCCAAGCTATAGAGTACCTGGTCCTCTAGAAGATAATACTTAGAATACAGTAACTACTGAATGTAAAAAAGGCCAAAGATTTTCTACATGCAAAAATCCCACACAAGGGGATAAAAAACCACGACCTACACCTGTAGGCTTTAAACTCACTAAATTGTAATCTACCTATTACAAGCCACTTTACAATACTTCTGATTACAAAGACTTCAAACTAACTTGTGATGCACCACCACAAGCCACTCTATAACTCTTCTAGTTACAAAGTATTTAACTTATGACTACTCCTAGTTACAACATAACCTCTAAAGTTTACGAATTTGGTTTGTTCCTAAAATAGTGCTCCTAAGAAAGCAAACTCGCAATTAAAGTGTAGAGAAATTAACAAGATTGCAACTCAACTATGGACATACATAATACTCTACTAGAAACTGATCTTTAGTTGAGTTGTCTTCTTGTTCGTGACGCACCAGAGACTTCAATGCCAGATGGATGATTCTTTTGCTTGAGAGAATATCACTGAATGCACAAAAGAAGTGTATCTTGCACCAGGTTGTTTTATCACAAAAGATATCACAATATGTAGTGATGTCAACTCTTGGTGTACTTCTTCTTAGTGAGAAGTGATTGCTGCACTGTCTGCACAATCGCTTCTGGGCAGTTGTGTTCCAGCTGAATAATGGACTTTGTACTTCTGTCAGAACACACCAACGGACCTGGTCCTGATTGTGTTCCTCATCTGTAACATTTGCTAGATGGTCACTTTCTTCTACTACGTTCCAGCTATGCACTTGACCTGTGCTTTTGTCAAAGAACCAGAAGGGAGCAGGTCCTATTGTGTTTCTCGTTATATTGATTGCATACATCCACTGACTTGTTCTGTAGTCGAAGACATCTAAGGGACCAATGCATCGGTCCCTGTTGTATTCCTCCTCATGGTTGTTCATTCATTCACTAATTTTCAGCCTTCAAATAGTTCACATGAGATGTGTATCCTATGGGACAAGATTCTCTATCTAGTTCATAGACAACAAGTTTGTTAGATCATCAAAACATAGGAAGTGTAAGGCTAAGTCATTGAAAACCCATCAATTCCCCCTTTTCTGATGATGACAAACTTAGGCATGGAAAGTATTTGTTTAGATCTGAGTTAACAATTAACTATATGAGAAATGAGCAGCAGGCCCCCCTTAATCTTAGATAGTTCCCCCTTAATCATAGATCAGAAGTTTCCCCTTAACCCTCTTGTTCTTCTTTTATAATTTCCCCCTTTTGGTATCATTAAAAAGAGCAACTCGTATATCGAAGAGCACAAGCAGGTAATAAGCATAAAGAAGTCTGACACAGCTAGCTCATGCCACATGTGTGCACACAACATGCCAAAAAGAGAAGCCAGAGGAACATATTATTGTAACAGGCAACGAAAAGGAAGTTGCTTCATTAATGTTTACATTAGACTGAGTAAGTCAGAGGCAGTCATGGTTAAGTTCAACATGCAATCACAACAAAACAAAAAAAGTAAAACAACAACAACAGAATGTTGGAGCAAAAGCAATTTGGCAATATAAAGATCCGAGGAAACACTGGAGGAATGAGGCTTGGAGGAAGAGGCAACAATAGTTTTGAGAACTAGGTCTACTCTAGCATTTGCAGCCAGTTGTTCTTCAAGTAATTGAGCCCGAAGTCTCTCGTTTTCCTTTCTCAGTCGGGTGACCTCCTCATGTACAGAATCAGGTCCTTTAGCTGCTTGGCTAAGCTGAGTTTCCAATAAGGCAGTTTGAGCCCTCAGCCTTTTCAATTCCTCAGAAGCTACATTTTGAGTGTTTATCAGCTAAGATATGGTCGAGATGCTCCCCCCCAACTCTTTCTATACATTCACATTCTTCTAGAGTAGTTTTAAAGAAGGACTGCTTGCGCGTGCCCACTCCGGGATTTCTTAAGAGGACTTTTAGAATCTGAACACTTGAGTTAGGAGAAAGCCATAGGGTCACCCGTGATTTCCACCTTTAAAATTTGTCACTTTTTGCATGTGATCAATCATGATGTCCGGCAAATTAATTGGTACAAACTTGTCAAGCGCTTCCATTAGGACCATGTCCGATCTTGTAGCTATCGAGCATCTCTTAGAGCGGGGTAAATGTACTTTATTGATCAATTTGAAGAGAAGCTGGTACTCAAGAAGCAACACCTTCTAATGCACATGTTCCCCCTGTTTAATGACTTGTTCTTTCATAATGGCTCTCCGAAAGTTTACTCCACAGACACCCTTTACTGAGTTCATACCTTCAGATGAGATTCTGAGAACCTTGACTAATGTTGAAGCATCTAGCACAATGTCTATTTCATTTATGAGAGCATATATGTGGTACCTCTCAATAGTGAAAAGAGAAACGAGAAAGCTTGTGCGTCATCTTCATACACGAGAGCCATTCTCTCTTCAAACAAGTGTTCCTATTGTTGAAACTCCACAATCTCCAGAATTTGATGCATCCATGTAATCTCCGAAATAGCTGGATCAAATGTGCGTCCCCACAACACTTTCTGATTTCTTAATCTCTACTGCCAAAGACCACCATCATTGGTTATGGAGCTTATTGGACCAGGTTCCTTCATAGTTTCCTGTTTTTGTTTGCTACAGCCTTTAGCAGATTTTCCTTTCCAACTGGCTATGCCCACAGTATTGTCTTTAGACACAGCAAGCTCAGTTCGACTCCGTTTATACTTGCTGCTATATTTCACAGATGACCCTTTCTATTTATTAATAGTTTTAGCGAATGCCTTTTTCATGGACTGTTGAGTTTTCATAGATTGTTGTACTGAGGAACCATGTTCTTTGGAAGAATCTTTGTCTTCTTGGTTTACTGACCCACTCTTGATGAAATCCTTTGGATTCATTTTCCTCCTTTTTCTTGGCTTGACACTCCTCTTACTTTTCTGATATGAAGACTTAGAGCTGTCTTGCTGTAGTGACCTGATAGTGAGAGATGTTGAGGAAGACCCTAACATCTTGGAGTGAATGGAGGGTACATGAGTGAGTTTGCATGGAAGAGGAATGGGTTCATCAGAAGGCTTTTTTAGGAATATCTCACGAGTCAAGGACTCTAGGAGTTCTACAGTTCTTGCATTTTCTAGAAGTGAGATCTCTTCCCTCTGATACTCAGACGAGAAATAAACTTCTTCACTTTCAGCAGCTATGGCCATGATGTTGTGAGTTGCTTCCTTTTCAGGTGACTCCTTGAGAGTCACTGCGTCAAACATGGAGGAGTTTATATACTAGTCAAGATCATCCTCATGGGCTTCTAAATCCTAATAAGTAAACCTTCTGTATGTTCTTTGGAGAAGTCACAGGATTGACTAGACATAGGGTTCTCAAAATAATGGTAAACAGTGTTTAGCAAAAATAGGAAGACAGTAAGAGTGGAGAAGAGACCAGAAGTGTGTAAAGTGGCAGCGTGCGTGAAACAACAATGACCTGAAATTGATTTCAATGAAGACGATGAAATAGGGACGGTGCCAGAAGTGGTAGATCGAGATGATTGTTCGATCTCCATTAGATGAATACTTTCCAAACAAGTAGCTACAGAGAGTAAAAGATGAAGAGTGTATCCTAGCTATACAACGAAGAAGAAGGTTCATGACTTGTCATAGGAAGGAAGAAAAGATTTATTGGAAGAGTGGCTAATGATGAGTGAAGAAAGAAACATGTTCTGAAAAGTCCTAGAGACGGTGGTAGGTTTGTGGGGAAATACTACCGTATAGAGGAGGTGAAGGATTTGACGGACAAGACATGACGCACATACCTTGGAAAGTTGGATAATGTGGCAGCTAAATTACAGGACAATTATTACATTTTTTTGTTTAGAGAGGGCATGCAAAATTAAGCATATTACTACTAACATGGGATACAAGAACCTGATACCTGGTCCTCTATGGATATAAAGAAGGCTAGAGATTTTCTACGTAGAAAAATCCCACACAAGGGGATCAAAAAACCACGACCTACACATGTAGGATTTAAACTCACTAACTTGTAATCTACCTATTACAAGCCACTCTATAATATTTCCGATTGCAAAAACTTCAATCTAACTTGTGATGCACCACCAGAAGCCACTCTATAACTCTACTAGTTACAGAGGATTTAACTTATGTCTACTCCTAGTCATAACATAAATTCTAAAGTTTACGAATTTGGTTTGTTCCTAAAAAATGCTTCTAAGAAAGCAAACTAGGAATTACAATGTAGAGCAATTAACAAGATTACAACTCAACTATGGACATACATAAGACTCTGCTAGAAACTGATCCTTAGTGGATTTGTCTTCTTATTTTTGACGCACCAGTGACTTCAATGCCAGATGAATGCTTCTTTTGCTTCAGAGAATATCACTGAATGCACAAGAGAAGTGTATATTGCACCAAGTTGTTTTATCACAAAAGAGATCACGATAGGTAGTGTTGTCAACTCTTGGTGTACTTCTTCTCAGTGAGAAGTCACTGTTGCATTGTCTACACAGCCGCTTCTGGGTAGTTGCGTTCTAGCTGGATAGTGGACTTTGTACTTTTGTCAGAACACACCAACGGACCTGGTCCTAATTGTGTTCCTCATATGTAACATTTTCCAGATGGTCACTTTCTCCTGCTATGTTCCAGTTGTGCACTTGACCTGTGCTTTTGTCAGAGAACCCCAAGGGGGCAGGTCCCTGTTGTGTTTCTCTTTATATTGATTATGTACAGGGACTGATTTGTTCTATTGTTTGAGACATCTTGCGTTGGTCCCTGTTGTGTTCCTCGTTGTGTACCTCCCTATGGTTGTGTCACATCTTCTTTTTACAGACCTCACCCTGAAGGATGGATGTATAAGGGAGTTTTTCCATTTTAAGTGATATTATTCGAAATGGGATTATTTATTTATTTCAGAGTCTCCACTTGGGAAAGGTTTGGCTTTTGGCATCCCAAGTCACCGATTTATCTTGAATCCCAAATCGAGGAAATTTTCGACTTTCCAAGTGAAGTCTGCGAACCAGAAATTCTAAGTAAGGAATTCTGTTGACCCGAGGGAAGGTGTTAGGCACCCCTAGATCCCGTGGTTCTAGCACGGTCGCTTAAACTGTTTTAAATGGCTTAATATCTGATTTTAATACATGTTATCCTATAGTGCAATTTTAAAGATTATTTACTGCTTTATTATTATTTTTAATGCGAATTGCAATGTCATGAAAACACATCTCGAACCAAGTGACATCAATGTACCCGTGGTTGTTGATATATTTCGACTCCGTTGAGATTTAGATTTGGGTCAAATAAATGTGCACCCGAATTTAAGAAAGTAAATTATTAAAGGGCGCCTAAAGTGGCTAGCGCATTATTATTTTGGAGAAAGCCGTGGAATTTGCTAAACGGTCCGTCTCGAAATCTAAGTATTTTAGTACACATTTATTGAGGGCCCCGCAATTATGCATTTTGTCTGGCAAGGCTCGTCTCATTTTTTATTTAAGGATATCCTAAAGCGAACTACATTTTTCTATTTTTGTCCGTCTCTAAAATAAAGAAAGAGGTCCTCATTAATATTATTTAAGAGTCACTACATTTGGATCCATGAACTTAATGCATTCAACGTTCGAAGTCTATTAGAGTCCAAACAAGTAACAAAATTTGCTGATTCCAACAAAGCCTACAATTCCTTTCAATAGAGGAAGGCATGCATCCAAATGACTACAAGAGCTTCATGTGAATTTTTTGGTGGAAATATGGTTTCTCCTTCTTCTAGTCCAGAATCTCATACACAAATCCAATAGAAGAATTAAAATCTCAGTTTGTAGACTCAGCTTATTTTAAACCATTTGGACTAGAACGTGATTTTATAACCTGTGAGTGAGATTACTAGAATTCAAATTTAATTCTAATATCCTAATTGCACTGATAATGCCCAGATTGTTTTCCAACTAATATGAAAACTCAAACAACTAGTTACTTTTGAACTCAATGCTTTCACTCTACTGAAATTCAGAATCGTTCAATACACATCATTTTAAAATAGACTTACGAAAGCATCTAACATGAGACTGACTATAACTTAACATGGATTACTTATTGACCTAACACCAAATTAGTTACAACTACTAGAGAACTAATTATACTTGAGAAACAAACTCATTTAATCGGAATCCTAAAAAACATTCCATTTAATGCAAAACAATCAGGGACTTAAACCACATCCATAAACTAAACATTGAATACATAATTGAGGAATTGGAAACACTCAAATCTCATGCTTCAAATATTTTCTTTGATTCTTCTTTCACATTTCAGCATGCAAGTTCCAAGATCAAGCTGTGTACCTGGAAATGTTTACAATGGGAGAAATGAAAGATCATCAGCAGCAATATAACAGCAACAACAACAATAGATAACCAGCAACTTAAAAAAACAACCAATACAGCACCAGAAGAAGAAGAATACAACCCAGGAACAACCCAGGAAACCAATTGATACTCCAGAAATACCAACAGCAAACACCAAACAAGACAGGCTCGACCAAGAGATGCAATGAAACAGTATGTTTTTCTAGTTTTCTGTTCTTTAAGCTCTCAAAGAAGGAAAACTCTCAGGAACTTCACTCTTTTCTGATTTCCAATCGTAAAAGAACACCAAACTATCCAGCTCTTTTGACTCTTAACCCTTTTTCAAACTACCTTAAAATTGTTCTTAAGCTTGTCAACCACTGCCTGCTCCAAAAAAACCCTCCTTCAATCTGTCTGAACTTTCTCCTTTATACCCAAAATATACCCCTCTTTCCAGCCTATTCCAACACTAAGAACATTAGGAAATCATTTATCAACCATGATATTCCCTGAATTCCTCACTCAGAATACTAAAACACTAGTTTTAGTACCACCACTGACCTTCTCTTTCTTTATTAAGTTACAGAGGTATGGGCAGCCTATTATTCTATTCAAAATCCCTTAAACCTGTAAAAGGGTGCCCATGTGACTTCTGTTTCCTGACCTTAAGGGTGTATTAAACGATGTATTAACTTAATGGTCCACTAATATCACCTGACAGATCAATCACTAGACCACTCTCAATTTCTCAAATTCAAAATTACCCTCGAAACCTACACTAGAAATGCAGCTATAACCAATTCAAACTTATCAAACTCAATCAGCTACTGAGATCAGTGAACTGAAACCAGTGTTCTAAAACATACATTTAACTGAAAACTGCCAAAACTCAGAGATTGACAAATTCAATTCAATGTTTAATTAATTCAATTTAATGTTATTACTGACTAAGTAATGAACTAACCTCTAACTTAAGCATACAAACAAACTAATCTTAGTTCAGTCACAAAATTAAAACAGAAACGGAGTAGGAGGAGAAGAAACATGGAAATTAAATGAAAAATAACAAAGAAGAGAGAATTGAAAGACACTCGGAAATCAAACAGACCAAAACTGAAAATTCCTCGTCCCTTTTGCTTTGGACTAAAGTGGACTTTAATCGCGTGTTTCCAGTAATGAAAACATATGACTAAAGTCTAATTCAGTCCAAAAAAATCCTCACAGTGCCCGTTTGATTTTTTCCTGAGTTAAAGTAGGGCTCCGTTCTCTGATTTAGTATTCGAAGAGTTAGAGTGATATTCAAAAGAAAGTGGTGACGGGTATGGGATGAGGGAGTTCTAGTGATGGTATGGTGTGAAGATGGAGGCGTTTGGAGGTGGCGCCACCACCGGGGACCTTGTGGCGGCGCTAGGGTTTTTGACTAAAAGTTGAGATTCGAGATGTCTGGGCTAGATTCGAAGGGAGGCGAGCATGGGATTGGAATCGGGAGGTCGTGGGGGTTTGATGGTGTGAAGGTGGAGGCATTTGGGCCACCGAAACCGCCATGAGGCGATTTCCGGTGGCGGAGTGAGGCGGGGATACAGAAGGGTCTCTAGGTTAGAGACGAGGGCCTGGTTTGGTTTGGGGGGGGGTAGGGTATTTGTATTTTGGGTGTATTAAAATTAGAGTTTTAATCCAAGCCGTTGGATTATAACATCCAACGGCTAAGATCAAGTGAACTAATCTGAAACGGGTTCGTTTAGGGTAATACAAGGGCGGGTTGAGGGATGGTAACGGGTCGGGCCGGATATGGGTTATAGGGTGGACGATCTAGACCATTAGATTGGGTTGATCCAACGGCTTGGATTAAACATGATGGGACGACGTCGTTTGGATGTCTTGGAGATGGACTGGTCCGGACCGGATGAGGGGTGAGGTTTTGGGCATGTTTTTGGGTCCAAATTAAAATAGCCCAGTCCGTTTTTCTCTTTATTTCCATTTTTAATTCCTAATTAATAAATCCAAAGTTCTAAATTAAATTATAAACCACATAAAATACTAATTAATTTCTAATAACAATTATCACATACAATTTAAATACCAATTTAAAATAAAATCACCCAACTAGACCTTAAACGCAAAGTACATTATTTTTTGTGATTTTCATCTTTATAAAACAAACTTAATTACTCCTAATAAATCCACAATGCAAATGCAACATATTTTTCTATTTTATATTAACTTAACAAAATAGCACGCACAGACAAATGCAAACAACAAAAGAAAAATAACACAAAAAATTCACAAAATCACACACAACACAAAACTTTTTTATTTTGAATTTTTTGGGAATAATTCTCATATAGGGCAAAAATCACGTGCTCACAGGTTGTTCAACCATTCACTACTTTTCAGCCTTCGAACAGTTCACATGAGATGTGTATCACGTGGGACAAGATTCTCTATATAGTTCTTAGACAACAAGTTTGTTAGATCATCAAAACATAGGAAGCATAAGGCTAAGTCATTGAAAACCCATCAGGTTGCACTGACAAGAGATCTCTTTCAAAAAAAGCGATACTCTATTTATGTGTAAGAGTACCCCATTTAGAGAGACCAAAGTCGAGGGGGGTGGAATCTTTAATCCCCTTTTTATATATTGGATTGGGATTTTTAGGGGTGGAAATAATCCGTGAAATGGCATATTTTGGAATTATGCCTGACTTAGGCAGATGTTGTTCAACCCAATAATTTTGGTGTGCTGGGGGCCTCAGGGTTTCTCCCGTTGGTGGTGGCTACCAGGTCAAGGAACGTACTTGTGTCTTCACTGTACTGTTGTACTTGGATTGGGGTCTGCTCTGTTGTTGCTCCGATCAGTCGGTGTACGCTTTTGTTCCTCGTGAATGGGACTTTCCGCCATAGAGAGTCTTCTTCTAGGAATATGCCATCTCTTGGAGCGGTATTTGTTGGGTTAATTGGGCTATTGGTTTCATTCGGCTAGGGGAGGAATGAGCAGTATCGTAAGGTATGGCCAATTCTCTCACATCCCTTGCAGAGTATCCCTTCCCCCCTCATATAGGATGGGTTGATTACACTACAAGAAAACTGACTTTTTATAGTGGCGACCACAGGCTCACCGCATGTACTTCCGTTACTAAATGTTAGTTGTGACGACTAGTGAGAGTCGCCACAATTAAGACGCATTTGTGGCGACTATTGTTGCGGCAAAAAGTGAATTAATATGCAACAAAAACGTGTTCCATAATGTAAATTTAGGAAAGTCGCTACTAAATAATTACTTTTACTGGCGACAGTAGTCGCCACAAAAACTATCAGAGGCGACATTGTTGTTGACGCTGAAAGTGTTTATATTTTGCGGCAACTAGGGTTGCCACTAAAGCCTTATTTTTTTCAAAAAAAAATTATATAATAATTTAATGTCTATTTTTATTCCTGCTAGTTGCTCAACATGATAAAAATAATCATGAAAACCATCAAATACGCTTAAACAAAATTATGCCACTTTTCATTTCCAAATAGTCGATACAACAAACTATATGACGCTCCATAATACATTTTACGTGTATATGAACATGGAAAAAAAAAAGAAATCAAATGTTTTGAGCTACTACTTGTTGAAGAACTTTATCATGCTATTTTAAGAAAAAATACAAAAGATCATATCTGAAACTAGTCCTCGAGCAACTTCATTTTCATTTCTAGTTATTGAAGTATATTGTCCTTGCTATTAAAAAAAACAAAGAACATTAATATCATGCAAGAAAAAGTGTTGATCCTCAGTCAAGTACTAAAGAAAGCAGATAAAAAGAAAGGTCAGGTAGAACTACAGAACTGTGCCAAGTGATTGTCAAGAAATTGTGCGATTTACCCTCTATGGATAATGAATATCTAAACCCTCGTCGGCAAGTCGGGGATTATGAAGAACAACAACCTGAATAACAAGATGGCTAAAGGAATGGTAGAGAAAGGGACTAGGATTTTTTCCTCTTCACAGAAAAAGCAAAAAATCTACGTTGTTTGCATTTAGTCGATTCACTAAGGTTTGGGTAGTTGTGTAGATTTTGGTTGTAAATGGATGAAGGAAAGGTGATACAAAAGAGAAAAGGGACGGGCTTGTAAGGGAGAGGGGATATCGCCGCATCAAACTTGCTGGAGAAGTGTTTTTGGGGAGACGGCGTCGGGTATGCTGGAAAAACCCCAATTTGGTTTTTGGGGGAAATGAGATCTGTATTTCTGCATTTTTGGAGGGATTTACATATTATACTAAAATTATAAAATTTATAAGATTTAGTGGCACTTTTAAAGGTTGCCACAATTACTCCACTTGTTTGCCTTAAAAGATCTTTCCATGGCGACTGGCTAGAGGTCGCGACAAATACTTTCTACAACCATATTTTGCTGGAAAATATTATGCACATTTGTTGTGATACAAGGATAGTCGCCACTAAAATATTATTTTCTGTGGTGAATATGAGGATCGCCGCTAAACCTTTCAGCTTTAGTAGCAATATTTTTGAGTTGCCACAATAAGCTCATTTCTTGTGGCAACTGGTTGAGTCGCCACAAAATGTTGTCACATCAAACCATATTTCTTGTAGTGTTTTGGGTGCCTACAGTAACTGAGGTGGTGACGGGGAAGTCGAGTGGAAACTGGACACAGATCCTAGCATACCTCAGCCTAAGGGTGGACGAGGTACATGCGTCTATTTTGCCGATTATGTTGCCAACATGCTCTAGGATTTCTCTATCATAGAGTTCCAATGGTAGTTGTGCGAGTCTGATCCAAATTGTTATAACAGCTAGTTTGGTTTCCGTCATAACAAACCTTCGTATAAATAGGAAGTGTTCTGTCACAAACCAAGGCACCTCTGTCAGAACTTTGTACATAATTTCTTCAAGGTTGAATTTGTTAATAAAAAAAATACCACCCCAGATCGACTAGTGTTAAGGGTTCAATAAGTTTTCATTGTTCTGAAAGCTTTGCTCGCAGCAACTGGTAGGCGATTTCCCCCAAATAGTTTCACTACTAAGGAGTGTTTCCAAGTAAGATACAGTATGTTCTTGTCTTCCTTTGTCAAAAGAATAGGGATATTTTTCGCATTTATTTCGAATAGGGGGGAAGGATGATTTACCTCATATGATGTGGAGGAAATTACGTTTCTTTCTATTAGGATCTCTTTGAAAGAGTTTTTAGGGGAGTGTCCTCCTCCATCTCAATTTGAGTGGATTCCGTAGGGGGGTCGGGTAGTTTAGGTGGGATTTTGGAGGTTAGGTTCTCCGTCGGGAGTGGGCATCTGGCTATTCGGGGCACTGTTTGGTTATAGAGTAGGGAGAGGTATGGTTTCTCTCTCCCTAGAAATTCCTCTATAATCAATTTCATTGCTCATTTTGAGAATTTATATTATTGAGTATGGGTGTTAATAATTGACTTCATTTGAGAAATTAATTTTTTTTTGTTTAATTTTCATTTGATAACTCAAATATATTTTTTATCAATTTTTATTACGGGATTTTGAGAAAATTATACTCAATATTTATGACAATAACTACTGATGTTATAAAAATGAGCATAACAAGAAAATAAAAATATTTAAGGTACCTAAGAACATAAAACTACTGATCAATTAATATGAAGTTAATTATCACAGAGTTAACGTTGGTCGACATAATCAGTTTTAGTTTTATAGCTTTATATAATAAACTATTCATTCAACAAATAAATCTAAGTTAAAAATTATATAAGCATTTAAGATTTTATTTAATATTCAAAATTTTGGATTCACCATAATTTTTATTGGATATACGATTTAAAGATAGCGTCCGCACTAAACCATTTTAGATATACGAGTCTAGTTTATATACTATATATATACTATTATTTAAAAAAATCATAATATGCGATGTTAACTAACTTTTATCCTTCATAAGTACTGTCATGTTGGATAAAATCTTAATTAAAATTAATAGTATATTTTAATAGAAGTAATATTAGAATATTAAGAACTTTTGTAGGGTAGAGCTTCTTTCTTTGTTGAGTTAGCTTTAGGATTGACAATTATTCTCATGATTTTATACTTTTTTTCTTAACGTTTATTGTAAACTCAAACACAATTTTTAAAATAAGTAATTTATGTGATTTTTTTTAAAGTGTACTCCTTGAGACAAGGTACACGTGATTTGCACGTGCGTACTTTAAGACTAGTTTTTAGTTATTAACTAAGATGATGTGCAAAATATATGGTATTTAACAATGGTTAAGTATTCATAATTGAAATATATTAGCAGAATACATTGGTAAAATATTGTTAGGCTAACACAAAAGCATAAGGTTAATTAGTATAATCTTATCTTAGCTAATATTTTATCAAAATAATTAGCAAAGAAAGAACATGTTGTTCCTCTTGAATTACAAAGGAGTCCCCACTATTGCCGATCCGGTCGCAATGAGAACATATTTTTCCTTTATCCTTGCAAATTAATCATGTTTTCAATTCGTATTCCAGCATAAAGCATCATTGTTACTAAGAGAGAGCAACCTCCTATCTTTTTCCTCTTTTGCAATTTACATATTCTAACAGTAAGTTATAACTGACATATGGCCTTCACATAGACTCTTATAAATCATAGTTAATTAACCGGGTGGCTTTTCCCAATGATGGATGGCGTGACAACCTTCTTAAAGGATTGAGTTTGTTTTCTTCTATGTGTAGCAAAAAATAGTAGTAATAAGTAAATGGTTCTCAAGCTTGCTTCACTCGGTACCATCACATTTACATATGGCCTTATGGTCAAAAACAAGTTGTTGGCAGAAAATAGCTCTAGTTGTGACCTTTTGACTCTTCTATTGGCTTAAACAGTCATCAAGTGATTCAGTCGAGCCATTTGTGATTCTCAATCTAACTAGGGTTGTTGTGGGCCTCGACCCCGTTCGCTTTAGCAATCCATGAGCGTGAGAGGTGAGATATTGAATTGCAAGTCCAAGTACCCGTGCTAATAGTCTAAAATTTACCCCGAATGTTTTTTTTAGGTAAAATTCTAAGTGTAGCTTGGCTTGAGAAATAATTGTAGGCTCTCCTTGATCCAATTTGAAATTTAAAATCTTCCATAGCCTATGAATGTGATATCTCTAGTCAACCGATTTGAGCCTAAGCCCTTTTTCTTTCAATAACCACGTTACGAGCCTTACCCGTTTTGTAATGACCCTCTCTTGGCACTCGATCTTTCCTTAGCATACTTGAGAAACAACTGGAAAAAAATATAAGTTTGTGGTAGATACGAGGAGTTTGAAAGTGATATAAAGGTACAATGAAGAGAAAGAAATGAAGAAAAGGGAAGGCAAATGAAAGACAGAAAGCACAAAAAGAAAAATGCCAAAAAGATAGTGAATAAAGTAAAAAGTTGAAGGTATTCAAAGAAAAACAAGGATGAAAAGAATGGAGTAAATAGAAAAGGAGAAAAATAAATGTCATGACCTAGAAAGAGTGATATTATGTCTCTCTAGTTCCCCCCGAGGAAAAAGAAATTGACTCAAAGTGTCGACAAAGTATGAGCCGGAAAGAGAAAATGGAGTGCTTAAGGAAAGATAAACCATTCCATCAAGTCTTACCTTTATCTAAAAAGGCTTCATTACATCCCAAAAAACCCCTACATGAGTTAAAGTTGAGTAAGCTTACATTAGTAGTGATTTACATGAGGGACAAACATATGGTACTTAAAGTCGTACTTGTGACATTCTTTTGAGAGAGATGAGTGAACTTTTCACAATCCTTGAATTGATTGTTCTATTCTAAAGTGAGATATGCTAACGGAGAGTAGATGAGGAGAAGTTTGGGATCCACAATGACCTACATGAAAGAGCGAGCTTCATTGATGAATAAAGTCAACTCTTGATGTTCTAGTGTTATATTAGAGATATTGTACTCAAAAAAGTCAAATCATTGCATTGTTGATAATTCATACGTGTTGTGGATAATTGTTGGTCCTAATTGATGTGTGATTGATTTACCTTAAGCTAGCAAAAATAGTTCTTGTTGGTGAAAATTACCTTATTTTCTTGAGGACAAGCAAAAGCTTAAGTTTTGGGGAGTTGATAAATGGGGATGTTGACTGCTTATTTGCACTATTTTACTTTCGTTTTAGCTCAAAATTGCTTAAATGTATTCCCGAAATCTAATGATATGTTCTTGCTTGCAGGAGAATTAGAATATGAGCTAAAGAGATGAAAACTAACTCAAGAAAGAGTAATTTTGGATAAAGACAAAAATAAGGCTAAAAGGGAACTATGTGGACCGTACAATATTGAGTGTGGCCACAGATCATGAAGAAAGCCTCTGACAAGAAATGCTCTGCAAAGTGCGGATCGCACAATTCTGATGCGGCCGTAGAAGACAAAGTTCAGAGAGATAGGATTTTAAAGTCAAGAATAAATGCAAACAACATCATTTTCATGCTGTCGCATAGTCAAAAGCACGCCACACTCAAAAATGTGCGGTCCGCAGAAGTCCCACAATGCCGAAGCCCAAAGTTAAAAAGTGCAGGCCATATTATAATTCTGCGGCTGCAGAAGCAAGAGTTCGGCCGCACTCATAAATATGTGGTTCGCAGAAGTTGAAGGAGTGCGGCCGCAACCCAAAATTATGCGGCTGCATAACTGGAACCTGTCAAGCCAAGTCTCAATGTGTGGACCGCGCACATAATTGTGCGGCCGCACGACCTCCGCAGGGGCAATTTTATCAGATATTTTTAGCTTATTATAAATAGAACTTTTTATCATTTTTAGATTAAGTTTTGTAAGTAGGGAGCACCTGATCTGTTTTCTTTACTGTATGGGGGTAACATTGTATTAGTTTAGCATTTTAACATTATATTTTCTTACCTTAATCATCTATTTTGAATTTTATCTTATTTTCTTCTTTATTTTCTTTCATTTTTATGAGTAGCTAAATTTTTAGCTTGGGTTGTGACCCAACCCTAGTGTGGGTACTTAATGGGTATTTGATTTAGGGCTTGTTTGTGATTGGGTTAGTGATATGTAGCCTAGTTCTTTCTTGAATTCAAGAATTAATGGCTGGAAACGTTGATTCATGCCTAATTGACTTAGTCTCGACTTGAGAAAGAGAGATTAAGTCCAGAAAAACTTGGCTAACAAGGAATTGAGGTGAACTCAAAAAATTGATAGCAGCAATTAAAGGGTTGAATCTAGAGATAGTAAGATCCGACTTGAGCATTTATCACTTGTTTTGTGCAATGCCCATTTAGACTTGAGAAAGCCAAATTAGGGAAAACTACTCTAACTACCGAGAGATATGAGTGGGTAATTGTGTGTGATTTCCATATTACAACCAAGACTATTCAAATTTGCCCTAGAGTTTACAACCCGTTAGGTAACCATCTAGGTGGAAGTCACGACTCTAGATCTTTTATAAACTTTAAAAACATAATCACAAAAAATGTTGTCTATAGCTTTACAATTACAATCAATAGCTTAAAAGTAGAAGTAGCAAGAACAACCAAATATGTGGAAGTGCAATCTTGGGCAAATCATAAAGTCACACTAGGTGTATACTAATCCAAAATCTGAATCCCTATGGATTCGACCTCGACTTGCGTTGGATTTTTATTATTGCTTCGACCGCCTTACAACCTATATTTGTGGTGTAATTTTGGGAGATATGAATATGGAAGGATTTTGTGTTAGCATCACCCTCACTAAACCAATTCATTCTATATTTAAGCTTCCAGAATTTCATTTAACTCTTAAGAATGACAGAGAAATCCTGTTGGGGTTTTGCTTCAAAATCCGGAAGGAAAGCACTAAAGGGATAGGCATTGGACATCTGAATGCCAGCTAATCTAGCAAGGATTTGCTTTTTTCTATGGAAAATGTTGCCAAATTCATCTTTATTCTAGTCATCCACCCTATTAATAAAAATAGTAGTAGCTCTCAGAATATCAGTATTGGTTGCAAATCTATCTTGCACTATTGGTAGAAAGTCTGGATGATTACACCACATGGACTCAAACTTAAAAGGCTTATTGGCCTTGTTGTGACTTTGATTGATTAGGCTTAGGAGAATGGGACAGTGGTCAGAGTGTGTTCTAGGAAGGTGGATAATATTTGAATCAAGATATTGTTCTATCCATTTATCAGTGGCAAAGCCTCTACAAGTCTTTCTAGGATCAGATCTTGCCTGTCGGTGTATCTTTTATTAGACAAAGTGTATTTTGAACCTTTGAATCCTAGGTCAACTAGTTTACAACTGTTCAAGCATTTCCAATACCTGTTGATTCTATTAGTGTTCATGCTATTTCCCCTAAACTTATCCCTGTATTCTAAGAGTTCATTGAAGCCCCCCCCCCCAACAAGCCAACTACCCATATACACAGATTCCATGTTCTCTAACAAATCCCAAAGCCTATTCCTATTGTTAACACAACTACTAGCATATATAGCAAAGAAAAGCCATTAAGAGGAGCAGGGGAGTATCTTAACCATAATATGCACCCCCTGTGGAGTGGTGGCAGCTTCCGAAAAGCCCAGCTCGTTCTTCTACATAACGCAATCCTTCTAGACTAGCCCACAGTAGGGGACTAGAAATGAGCATCGAATTTGAGCTCAACAGTAAGGTGTTTCGGTATGCCTTTCTTGTCTCTAGTAAGCCAAGCATGGCAGGGTTGTGGAGATTCATCATGGATGCGCATTGCCTACAAAACTCAACACTATTGGCCTTTCTAGCATTTCATATTATGAAATTCATTAACAGGGGGTTTTGGGGTGGAGCTTTTCTTTTGGTCCCCTTTCCCTTGCTCACTGGGATTGGATTCAACATGCCCACCAGAGGGACCGGTGTCAATGCTTAGTTTTTTGAGCTTAGAAATGAGGGCACTCAGAGATCGAGTTTGCAGCTTATGATCTTTTTCGCGCATAGAGCAATAAGCATTTTTCCGACTGCTCTTTGAATGCTATCTCCAGGAGTTCTTGTATGAGGAAAGCCTTTGTCTTTGGAATCCCTAGTTTTTCTAGCATGTTCTTCAGGTCCACATTAGACTCCCTGAGATAGTCCAGTGCCATGGTCGTGCCCCTACTCAAAAGTTTGATGGGTGACTGTGGTTGAGGTGTTGGTTGGGGTACTTGGACTATTAATGGCAAAAGTTGGAAGGATGGAGATGGGACTGGAGTTTCCTGATTCACGAGGGGGAAGAAATGCATGGTCTGACAAAGCTGTCCCATGAGGGTGTTTAGTTCCTCCATTGACAGGGGTTGTTGGTTACCCATATACTGGCTTGAAGTAGTGTGAAAATCCATAATTCGTGTCCAAAGTTTGCCAGACCCTGATATAGAAGCTGTGTCACCATTTCCTTTAGGTTACTTGGGTTTTGGATGGTTATTTCCATCGGAATAGACCCTACCATCATTTGGAGGTTTTGGGAATGTCCTTAGAGGGCCATCTCCAACCACGATTACGGCATGAGCTCCAGTGTTAGTAGAATGGAGGAGATGGTTAGTGGGGTTGTGGTTTGTGATTCAGAAGAGGGAGAGTTCGTCGCCATTGGAAAGGTCAACTTGGAGGAGACTATTGGTTTGGTTTTGAGTAATGACAGAGAAGTGAGATGCTCAATTATAGTCCATCTCTTCTTTGAATTTCGTATGAGTCGATTTGCCTTCTGCAATCAATCTTGAGGGATTGACAAGGAGTGTCACCTCATTGATAGTATTGGGCATTGAATTTGTAACAGACACTTCATGACTGCTACTAGAAGAGGCAAGATCAGAGGCGAGTTTGGGGTGGATTATGTGCGGTGTAGGCGTAGGCATAGTATTATGGCCCTTCAGGGAATTATGGGCCATTTTGGAGTGGGGTTGTGATAGCCTGTATGAGTCCGTCAAGCTATAGAGTACCTGGTCCTCTACGAGATAATACTTATAATATAGTAACTGCTGAATGTAAAGAAGGCCAAAGATTTTCTATGTGGAAAAATCCCACACAGGGGGATCAAAAAACCACGAACTACACCTGTAGGCTTTAAACTCACTAACTTGTAATCTACCTATTACAAGCCACTTTACAATACTTCTGATTGCAAAGACTTCAAACTAAATTGTGATGCACCACCACAAGCCACTCTATAACTCTCCTAGTTATAGAGGATTTAACTTATGAATACTCCTAGTTACAAATAACCTCTAAAGTTTACGAATTTGGTTTGTTCCTAAAACAGTGCTTCTAAGAAAGCAAACTGGAAATTACAATGTAGAGCAATTAACAAGATTACAACTCAACTATGGACATACATAAGACTATGCTAGAAACTGATCCTTAGTGGAGTTGTCTTCTTGCTCGAGACGCACCAGTGACTTCAATGCCGGATGGATGCTTTTTTGCTTGAGAGAATATCACTGAATGCACAAGAGAAGTGTATCTTGTATCAGGTTGTTTTATCACAAAAGATATCACAATATGAAGTGATGTCAACTCTTGGTGTACTTCTTCTCAGTGAGAAGTAATTGGTGCACTGTCTGCACAGTCGCTTTTGGGCAGTTGCATTCCTGTTGGATAGTGGACTTTGTACTTCTGTCAGAACACACCAACGGACCTGGTCCTGATTGTGTTCCTCATCTGCAACATTTGCTAGATGGTCACTTTCTTCTACTATGTTCCAGCTGTACACTTGACATGTGATTTTGTCAGAGAACCCTAAGGGAGAAGGTCCTGTTGTGTTTCTATTTATATTGATTGCGTACAGCCACTGACTTGTTCTGTTGTTAGAGACATCTAAGGGACCAACGCATCGGATCCCTATTGTGTTCCTCGTTGTGTTCCTCCCTATGGTTGTTCATCCATTCACTAATTTTCAGCCTTCGAACAGTTCACATGATATTTGTATCCTGTGGGACAAGATTCGCTATCTGGTTCTTAGACAACAAGTTTGTTAGATCATCAAAACATAGGAAACATAAGGCTAAGTCATTGAAAACCCATCAATTTCCCCCTCTATGATGATGACAAACTTAGGCATGGAAAGTATTTGTTTAGATCAGAATTAACAATTAACTAGATGAGAAATGAGCAGCAGTTCCACCTTAATCTTAGATAGTTCCCCCTTAATCTTAGATCAGCAGTTCCCTCTTAACAACTTACCCCTTAACCCTCTTGTTCTTCTTTCATAATTTTCCCCTTTTGGCATCATTAAAAAGAGCAACTCGTATGTCGAAGTGCACAAGTAGGTAATAAGCATAAAGAAGTCTGACACAGCTAGCTCATGGCACATATGTGTACACAACATGGCAAAAAGAGAAGCCAGAGGAACACATTATTGTAACAGGCAACAAAAAGAAGTTATTTCATTAATGTTTACATTGGACTGAGTAAGTCAAGAGCAGTAATGGTTAAGTTCAACATGCCATCTCAAAAAACCAAAAAGTAAAACAATAACCATAGAATGTTGGAGCAAAAGCAACTTGGCAATATAAGGATCCTATGAAACACTGGAGGAATGAGGCTTGGAGGAAGAGGCAACAATAGTTTTGAGAACCAGGTCTAGTCCAGCATTTGCAGCCAGTTGTTCTTCAAGTAATTGAGTCCGAAGTCTCTCGTTTTCCTTTCTTAGTCGGGTGACCTCCTCATGTACAGAATCAGGTCCCTTAGCTACTTGGCTAAGCTAAGTTTCCAATATGGCAGTTCGAGCCCTCAGCCTTCTCAATTCCTCAGAAGCTACATTTTGAGCATTTATCAGCTACAATATAGTTGAGATGCTCCCCCCAACGCTTTCTATACATTCACATTCTTCTAGAGTGGTTTTAGAGAAGGGCGGTTTACGCGTGCCCACTCTGGGATTTCCTAAGGGGACCTTATAGAATCTGAACACTTGAGTTAGGAGAACGCCATAGGGTAACCCGTGATTTTCACCTTTAAAATTTTCCACTTTCTACATGTGATCAATCATGATGGCGGGCAAATTAATTGGTACAAACTCGTCAAGTGCTTCCATTAGGACCATGTCCGATCTTGGAGCTATAGAGCGCCTCTCAGAGCGGGGTAAAAGTACTTTATTGATCAATTCAAAGAGAAGCTGGTACTCAAGAAGCAGCACCTTCTAATGCACTTGTTCCCCTTGCTGAATGGCTTGTTCTTTCATAATGGCTCTCCGAATGTTTACTCCACAGACACCCTTAACTGAGTTCATACCTTCACACGGGATTATGAGAACGTTCCCTAACATTAAAGCACCTAGCACAATGTCTACTCCATTTACGAGAGCACAGATGGGGTACCCCTCAATAGTGAAAAGAGAAGCGTAGAAAGTTGTGCGTCATCTTCATACACTAGAGGCATTCTCTCTTCAAACAAGTGTTCCCATTGTTGAAACTCCACAATCTCCAGAATTTGACACATCCTTATCATCTCCAAAATAGCTGGATCAAATGTGTGTCCCCATAATACTTTCTAAGTTCTTAATCTCTACTGCCAAAGACCACCATCATTGGTTATGGACCTTATTGGACCAGGTTCCTTCATAGTTTCCCATTTTTGTTTGCTACAGCCTTCAACAAATTTTCCTTTCCAGCTTGCTATGCCCACAGTATTGTCTTTAGACATAGCTAGCTCAGTCTTACTCCGTTTAGACTTGCTGCTATATTTCACAGATGGCCCTTTCTGTTTCTTAACAGTTTCAGCGAATGCCTTTTCCATGGACTGTTAAGTTGTCATAGATTGTTGTACTGAGTAATCGGGTTCTTTGGAAGAATCTTTGTCTTCTTGGTTTACTGACCCACTCTTGATGAAATCCTTTGGATTCATTTTCCTCTTTTTTCTTGGCTTGACACTCATCTTACTTTTCTAAAATGAAGACTCGGAGTTGTCTTGCTGTAGTGACCTGATAGTGAGATATTTTGAGGAAGACCCTAAGATCTTAGAGTGAATGGAGGGTACATGAGTGAGTTTGCGTGGAAGAGGAATGGGTTCATCAGAAGGCTTTTCTGGGAATATCTCACGAGTCAAGGAATCTAGGAGTTCTACAGTTCTTGCATTTTCTAGAAGAAAGATCTCTTCCCTCTGATACTCAGACAAGAAATAAACTTCTTCACTTTCAGCAGCTATGGCCATGATGTTGTGAGTTTCTTCCTTGTCAGGTGACTCCTTGAGAGTCACTGCTTCCAACATGGAGGAGTTTATATACTGGTCAGGATCATCCTCATGGGCTTCTGAAGCTTGATAAGTAAACCTACTGTATGTTCTTTGGAGAAGTCATAGTATTGACTGGACATACGGTTCTCAAAAAATTGGTAAACAGGGTTTAGCAAAAATAGGAAGACGTGGAGAAGAGACCAGAAATGTGGAAAGTGGTAGAGTGCGTGAAACAGTGATGACCTGAAATTGATTTCAAGGAAGACGAGTAAATAGGGATGGTGGTAGAAGTAATAGATCGAGATGATTGTTCGATCGCCATTAGATGAATACTTTCCAGATAAGTAGCTAGAGAGAGTAAGAGATGAAGAGTGGATCCTATCTATACAACAAAGAAGAAGGTTCATGACTTGTCGTAAAAGGGAATAAAAGATTTATTGGAAGAGGGGCTAATGATGAGTGAAGAAAGAAACAGGTTCTGAATAGTCCTAGAGACGGTGGTAGGTTTGTAGGGAAATGTTACCGTACAGAGGAGGTGAAAGGATTTGACGGACAAGACATGATGCACAGACCTTGGAAAGTTTGATGATGTGGCAGCTAAATTACAGGACAATTATTACATTTTTTTGTTTAGAGAGGGCATGCAAAATTAAGCACATTACTACTAACCTGAGATACAAGAACTTAATGTCAGAGCAATCTTTTTGAACAAGATTTTAATAGCTCCCCTTTTGCAGCTTATAACTATACCTTTAGCTTCTATGATTGTCATGTGAGTTTACCTACAACGGTATTGATGTGAGTCAAGCTTGGTCAGAAAAAACTTTAGCTACCTTTACCTGAAGGTGTTTTACGCAGCTGCCAGAAGGCGAATCAGGTTCTTCATTGGATTCTTTTGACCTTGTCTTCACCTCGATTCATCGGAGATATTCTCTACTTGAGGCTTTGATGCAGATATCTGGACTTTTGGTCTTTTGTTTTGCAAGACTTTCCCCAAGGTAATCCCTTCTTCATATTGACCCTCGGAAGAGGATTTCACCTTTTAATGTGTTTGTCATTTCTTTCCAGTTGGTGATGAGGAAATGAATCATCCCAGGTGCATTTTGGTTTACCAATTTGAGACAGAAGTTGGTTGAAGAGTAAAACATGAGGGTTAATTTGATTTCCCAACACTTTGTGTTTTGTTGCATGTGTGCCATGAGCTGTATCTTTACTTCTTCCTTCAGCTTCAGTGGTAACAAGTAGCATGCCAGGTTCTTTATGAGACATGGAGAGTGATGTAGCATTGTCTATCCCTAGTCTCCTTCATCTTGCTTACTTTGTCATCCTCCTGATCTGAAATCTCAAACATTTCCCAAAGACTGGGTTGATTCATCATGTTAATCGTCACGGTTTCTTTCTTGACAAAGGGAGAGTGCCTTGTGGAATATTCTGTGAGCATCTCCTGCCATTTAGTGTTTCCTTCGTTGGAGATCTTTTGATATTGTTTTGTGGGTTGTCCCCTAGGAGGATTCCTTCTCTCATCTATTTGTATTGTGAAGATGATCCTTCCTGTTGTTAGGAGCAAGGCATTTTCTTCCAATTGGCGGTTCCTGGCGAGTTTTGATATAAAAGGGACCTGGTTCGACACCTATTCTGAAGTAGAGAGCAGTGTTCAATTCTTTTGCCCAAAAGTTTTGATGATTCCATGGGTGATGAGCACTGTCTATGCATCATTTTCCAGTTCCATCTTTTTCTATTCGAGTGCCAAGGGAACCTTTCTGCCTTTTCACTCACTGTGAATGTACCCTTTACTTTCTTCTCAAGGATACATTCCCTTCCTACAGGGCTTTCAGTGAGAAGCATTTCATGAAGTTTTCAGTTGCGTGCTTTAGGCATTCACTATCCATAGTCCATCGCAGTCTGCTTCCTCTCACTGCTCCCTGCACATGCACATAAAGGGTTCGATTTAGAACCCAAACTTGTTTGGGTCCCATGTTACTATAAAAAGGATGAATGAGGGATTTCCTGGTCCATGCAGCCAGCATCCGCTTTTTTGGAGTGGTACCTGGTCCTGTGCTAGTAGTCATCCTATTAGTGAACGCTTTGTTCTTCTAAGCAAATTGAACCCTGTCCTGACAACTTTATTTAAAATGCTCATTATTTCCACAGTGGGTACATAACAGTTATCAAGTACAGTGACATACTTGTTGTGTGGGTTGTAGGGAGTTTTCTCTATTTGGAACCCGATGCCCTGCTTGTTCCAACTATTGTTGAGATACATGGCAGTAATAGCATCTGAGGACCAGGTCCACTTCAAGGATTTCTGAAGATCATTTCTTACTTTCTCGAACTCAGCCTGGAGTTGCTGATTCCTCTCGAGTTCACTGCAAAGACTAGTTTTTACAACATTTAACTCCTTTTCCAGCAAGATGTGCAACTCACTGGCTACTTCCTTCCCTTTCTCAAGACTTACATCGCTATGTTCTCTATTGAGTCCCTCAATGGTTTCCTCTAGATTAACGCATATCACTAGAAGGCCATCCCCTTCCTCTTCATTAGAGGCAATTTTTTATTCTAAAGTGTGTTTCTCACTGCCAAGACCTTCTATTGTTTCTTTCATATCGACAACTACTACCATCAGATCGTCTCTCTCATTTTCGACACTAGTTATTATTTTCATTCAGGGCTCCTTCTCTAGTTCAAGATTAGCTATTGTCTCATTTAAGTCTACTACACAGACCACTAGATCATCTCTAGATTGTTCGGCCTCTCCAAGTTCTATGGTCATGATCTCCTTATAATTTGCAAGACTACAATAAGCATCAATTAAGACATTTGATAAAGACCTCAGTTTCTTAGAAGAATAGGATTTCAGATTTCTCTGAACATCCCTAAAGTTTACCTCATCGTCTTCATCTTCTTCTTCATCATTATCTGACTGAGCCATCAGCGTGAACAGTGAATCGTACTTTGTTGCTTCAGTTTCCACTACCATCATAGAATTATTTTCTGCATGTGATTCCCTTTCGGATTCACATGATGAATCTCCCAAAGCAACGAGAGCCTACTTAACAATACTGCAACACTTTTTTGATTGAATATTTTCTCTGGAACCGGGTTCCTTTTTCCTGCTTTATCAGGATTTTGCTTGTACTGCTCATGTTTTGTGAGTAGGTAGTCTTTCATGAAATTCCTTGACTTTCCATATCCGTTACAGAGACGGTGTTCCTTGTTTTTCTTGAACTTCCCCACTTTGGTATGCCACCATTTCTTCTAACCATTTTTTGAAATCTCTTAGTAAGATAGGCCATGCCACTATCTTCATCACTTGGATCACTCCTTTCAGCTTTAAGCACCAGGTTCTTTTCCTTATTAGGCTCTCTTCTTTTATTGTCCTTCTTTCTCTTCATCTCTTACGTTTTCAGATTACCAATCAACTCATCCATGGTTAGAGTCTGTAGATCTTTAGCTTCCGTGATGGAATTTACCTTACTTTCCCAAGATCTAACTAGAACACTGAGAATTTTTCTTACAAGCTTGTTTCTGGGAATTACATCTCCAAGTGAGTGAAGCTCATTTATGATAGAGGTGAATCTGGTATGCATGTCTTGTATGGAGTCATCATCCTTTATCCTAAAGAGCTCATATTCTATGGTGAGCATGTCAATTTTGGATTGCTTGACCTGGGTGGTTCCTTCATGAGCGGTTTGTAGTGCCTCCTATATTTTTTTGGCAGTTTCACAAGCTGAGACTCTATTGTACTCATCAGGTCCTATGTCACACATCAAGATTTTCTTGGCACGGTGGTTTTTTTCTACAGCTTTTATGTCAATGTCGTTGTACTCTCTTCTTCCTTTAGGCACCATTTGCTATGTTTCTTCAATCTTCTTCATGGGAACATGTGGACCATCACATATGTTGTCCTACAACTTTGAATCTTCTTCCATAATGAAATTATGCATCCTGGTCTTCCACCAGCCATAGTATTGACCATTGAATCTGGGAGGTCTATAGGTTGATTGTCCTTCTTCAAAGCTTGGTGGAGCAGCCATTGAGGATTTTTCCAAGGTGTTAGCCTAATAGGAGAAACCTTCTCTGATACCAATTCATTTTCGGTATGAGTCCACCAAGCCATAGAGTACCTGGTCCTCTGCGAGATAATACTTAGAATGCAGTAACTGTTGAATGTAAAGAAGGCCAGAGATTTCCTACGCAGAAAAATTCCACACAAGGGGATAAAAAAAACACGACCTACACATGTAGGCTTTAAACTCACTAACTTGTAATCTACCTATTTCAAGCCACTTTACAATATTTCCGATTGCAAAGACTTCAATCTAACTTGTGATGCAGTACCACAAGCCACTCTATAACTCTCCTAGTTACAGAGGATTTAACTTATGTCTACTCCTACTCACAACATAAATTCTAAAGTTTACGAATTTGGTTTGTTCCTAAAACAGTGCTTCTAAGAAAGCAAACTAAGAATTACAATGTAGAGCAATTAACAACATTACAACTCAACTATGGACATACATAAGACTCTGCTAGAAACTGATCCTTAGTGGAGTTGTCTTCTTCTTCTTGATGCACCATTGACTTCAATGCCAGATGAATGCTTCTTTTGCTTGAGAGAATATCACTGAATGCACAAGAGAAGTGTATCTTGCACCAAGTTCTTTTATCAAAAAAGAGATCACAATAGGTAGTGTTGTCAACTCTTGGTGTACTTCTTCTCAGTGAGAAGTGTCTGTTGCACTATCTGCACAGCCGCTTCTAGGTAGTTGCGTTCCAGCTAGATAGTGGACTTTGTACTTCTGTCAGAACACACCAACGGACCTGGTCCTGATTGTGTTCCTCATTTGTAATATTTTCCAGATGGTCACTTTCTTCTGCTACGTTCCAGCTGTGCACTTGACCTGTGCTTTTGTCAGAGAACCCCAAGGGAGTAGGTCCCTGTTGTGTTTCTCTTTATATTGATTGCGTACAGGCACTGACTTGTTCTATTGTTCGAGACATCTTGCGTTGGTCCCTATTGTGTTCCTCGTTGCGTTTCTCCCTATGGTTGTTTATCCATTTGCTAATTTTCAGACTTCGAACAATTCACATCATATGTGTATCCAGTGGGACAAGATTCTGTATATGGTTCTTAGATAACAAGTTTGTTAGATCATTAAAACATAGAAAGCATAAGGCTAAGTCATTGAAAACCCATCAGGTTGCACTGACAAGAGATCTTTTTGGAAAAAAGAGATACTCTATTTATGTGTACGAGTACCCAATTTAGAGAGACCAAAGTCGAAGGGGGGGGGGGTGGAATCTTTAATCCTATTTTTATATATTGGATTGGGATTTTTAGGGGTGGAAATATTCCCTGAAATGGCATCTTTTGGAATTATGCCTGACTTAGGCAGATGTTGTTCAACCCAGTAATTTTGGTGTGCTAGGGGCCTCAGGGTTTCTCCCGTTGGTAGTGGCTACCAGGTCAAGGAACGTACTTGTGTCTTCACTGTACCGTTTTAATTGGGTTGGGGTCTGCTCCGTTGTTGCTCCGATCAATCGGTGTATGCTTTTGGTCCTCATGAATGGGACTATCCGCCATAGAGAGTCTTCTTCTAGGAATATGCCATCTCTTGGGGCGGTATTTGTTGGGTTAATTGGGCTATTGGTTTTATTCGGCTTGGGGAGAAATGAGAAGTATCGTAAGGTATGGCCAATTCTCCCACATTCCTTGCAGAGTATCCCTTCCCCCTCATATAGGATGGGTTGATTACACTACAAGAAAACTGACTTTTTATAGTGGCAAACACAGGCTCACTGCATGTACTTCCGTTACTAAATGTTAGTTGTGACGACAAGTGAGAGTCGCCACAATTAAGAGGCATTTGTGGCGACTATTGTTGCTTCAAAAAGTGAATTAATATGCGACAAAAACATGTTTCATAATGTAAATTTAGGAAAGTCGATACTAAATAATTAATTTTACCGGCGACAGTAGTCGCCACAAAAATAATCAGAGGTAACATTGTTGTTGACGCTGAAAGTGTTTATATTTTGCGGCAACTAGGGTCGCCACTAAAGCCTTATTTTTTCAAAAAAAAATTATATAATAATTTAATGTCCATTTTTATTCCTTCTAGTTTCTCAACATGATAAAAATAATCATGAAAACCATCAAATACGCTTAAACAAAATTATGCCACTTTTCATTTCCAAATAGTCTATACAGCAAACATATGACGCTCCATAATACATTTTACGTGTATATGCACATGGAAAGAAAAAAAAAGAAAAAAAAAATGTTTTGAGCTCCTACTTGTTGAAGAACTTTATCATGCTATTTTAAGAAAAAATACAAGGATCATATCTGAAACTAGTCCTCGAGCAACTTCATTTCCGCTTCTAGTTGTTTAAGTATATTGTCCTTGCTATTAAAAGAAACAAAGAACATTAATATCATGTATACAAGAAAAAGTGTGATCCTAAGTCAAGTACTAAAGAAAGCAAATAAAAAGAAAGGTCAGCTAGAACTACAGAACTATACCAAGTGATTGTTAAGAAATTGTGCAATTTACCCTCTATGATAATAAAGATCTAAATCCTCGTCGGCAAATAGAGGATTATGAAGAACAAAAACCTGAATAACAAGTTGGCTGAAGGAATGGTATAGAAGGAGATTAGAATTTTTGCCTTTTCAGGGATAAAGCAAAAAATCTACGTTGTTTGCATTTAATCGATTCACTAAGGTTTGGGTAGTTGTGTAGATTTTGGCTAGATTTGAAGGAAAGGAGATATGAAAGAGAAAAGAGACAGGCTTGGAAGGGAGAGGGGACATCGCCGCATCAAACTTGTCGGAGAAGTGTTTTTGAGGAGACGACGACGGGTATGCTGGAAAAGCCCCAATTTGGTTGTTGGGGGAAAATGAGATCTGTATTTCTGCATTTTTGGAGGGATTTTCAAATTATACTAAAATTATAAAATTTATAAGATTTAGTGGGGCTTTTAAAGGTTGCCACAATTACTCCACTTGTTCGCCTCAAAAGATCTTTCCATGGCGACTGGCTAGAGGTCGAGACAAATACTTTCTACAGCCATATTTTGCTAGAAAATGTTATGCACATTTGTGGTGATACAAGGATAGTCGCCACTAAAATATTACTTTCTGTGGTGAATATGAGGATCGCCGCTAAACCTTTCAGCTTTAGTAGCAATCTTTTTGAGTTGCCACAATAAGCTCATTTCTTGTGGCAACTGGTTGAGTCGCCACAAAGTGTTGTCACATCAAACCATATTTCTTTTAGTGTTTTGGGTGCCTACAGTAACTGAGGTAGTGACGGGGAAGTCGAGTGGAAACTGGACACAGATCCTAGCATACCTCAGCCTAAGGGTGGACGAGGTACACGCGTCTATTTTGCCGATTATGTTGCCCACATGCTCTAGGATTTCTCTATCATAGAGTTCCAATGGTAGTTGTGCGAGTCTGATCCAAATTGTTGTAACAGGTAGTTTGGATTCCGTTAGAACAAACCTTCCTATAGATAGGAAGTGTTCTGTCACAAACCAAGGCACCTCTGTCAAAATCTTGTTTATACTTTCTTCAAGGTTGAATTTGATAATAAAAAAAATACCACCCTAGATCGACTAGTATTAGGGGTTCAATAAGTTTTCATTGTTCTGCAAGCTTTGCTTGCAACAACTGGTAGGCGATTTCCCCCCAAATAGTTTCACTATTAAGGAGTGTTTCCAAGGAAGGTACAATATATTCTTGTCTTCCTTTGTCAAAAGAATAGGGATATCTCCCGCATTTATTTCGAATAGGGGGAAGGATGCTTTACCTCATATGATGTGGAGGAAATTAGGTTTCTTTCTAGTAGGATCTCTTTGAAAGAGTTTTTTGGGGAGTGTCCTCCTCCATCTCAATTTGAGTGGATTCCATAGGGGGCTCGGGTAGTTCAGGTGGAATTTTGGAGGTTAGGTCCTCCGTCGGGAGTGGGAATGTGGCTATTCGAGGTACTGTTTGGTTATAGAGTAGGGAGAGATATGACATCTCTCTCTAGAATTCCTCTATGATCAATTTCATTGCTCATTTGGAGTATTTATCTTATTGAGTATGGGTGTTTATAATTGACTTCATTTGAGAATTTAAATTTTTTTGTTTAATTTTCATTTGATAACTCAAATATATTTTTTATCAATTTTTATTACGGAATTTTGAGAAAATTATATTCAATATTTATGGCAATAACTGCTGATGTTATAAAAATGAACCTAACAAGAAAATAAAAATATTTAAGGTACCTAAGAACCTAAAACTATGGATCAATTTATATGAAGTTAATTATCAAAGAGTTAACGTTGGTCGACATAATCAGTTTTAGTTTTATAGCTTTATATAATAAACTATTCATTCAACAAATAAATCTAAGTTAAAAATTATATAAGCATTTAAGATTTTATTTAATATTCAAAATTTTGGATTCACCATAATTTTTATTGGATATACGATTTAAAGATAGCGTCCGCACTAAACCATTTTAGATATACGAGTCTAGTTTATATACTATATATATACTATTATTTAAAAAAATCATAATATGCGATGTTAACTAACTTTTATCCTTCATAAGTACTGTCATGTTGGATAAAATCTTAATTAAAATTAATAGTATATTTTAATAGAAGTAATATTAGAATATTAAGAACTTTTGTAGGGTAGAGCTTCTTTCTTTGTTGAGTTAGCTTTAGGATTGACAATTATTCTCATGATTTTATACTTTTTTTCTTAACGTTTATTGTAAACTCAAACACAATTTTTAAAATAAGTAATTTATGTGATTTTTTTTAAAGTGTACTCCTTGAGACAAGGTACACGTGATTTGCACGTGCGTACTTTAAGACTAGTTTTTAGTTATTAACTAAGATGATGTGCAAAATATATGGTATTTAACAATGGTTAAGTATTCATAATTGAAATATATTAGCAGAATACATTGGTAAAATATTGTTAGGCTAACACAAAAGCATAAGGTTAATTAGTATAATCTTATCTTAGCTAATATTTTATCAAAATAATTAGCAAAGAAAGAACATGTTGTTCCTCTTGAATTACAAAGGAGTCCCCACTATTGCCGATCCGGTCGCAATGAGAACATATTTTTCCTTTATCCTTGCAAATTAATCATGTTTTCAATTCGTATTCCAGCATAAAGCATCATTGTTACTAAGAGAGAGCAACCTCCTATCTTTTTCCTCTTTTGCAATTTACATATTCTAACAGTAAGTTATAACTGACATATGGCCTTCACATAGACTCTTATAAATCATAGTTAATTAATACACATACTCACCTCACCTTTTATTTATTATTTAATTGTGATAAATTAATATGATTTTTTGTAAACATCCGAGTGTACGTTTTTACCTTCAATTTCGATATCTGATTAGCAACTTAAATTTATCAATTAATACATCAATACCAAACCATTAATATTCATGACTATCTATTTTTTAAGCTGAGATTATCGAGTGATTCTTTTTCTCCTACCTTTTATTATTAGCAACAAATAATTTCTCCGCAACAATCTAAGATTTTCTGTATACTTTTAGGTTTGTGAACACTAAAAAATAGTTCTCTTGTTATTTTATTTTCTTACTCTAATTTTTCAATTGTTAGAACTTAATCATAAAAAACTCCATATATACATTTGAAAATAATATATAATATTAAATATTTGTACAAAAAGAATATGATAAATCTAAGGTGACATTTAGCATTTGATTTTGAAAAAAATTGATTTTACGTTGGATTTGTGGAGCATAACTCATCAATGCTCGGATAGTTGGATTTAGTTTGAAACTCACTAATGGGAAGCGTTTAAAAATATTTTTGTTGGTTAGCCAAGCCAGGCCACAAAGAGTACATATATAGAGTAGTTAAAACACTTAATCAGAATGGTGATTAAGTAATAAGTAAATTATAGTGTGAAAGAGTATAAAGGATAATTGATCTCATTTATACAAGATTTGTGTATCAACAATAACTTCAGGTATAGGATAGACATTTCAATTGTTATCTCAATGTAAAGTTTGAAGATTGCAAATCTGCATGACTTAACTAATTGACATGCAAAGCTTTTTTCATTGTGAATCAATTGTTTGTATTATATTTTGGTCCCTATAAAGAGAGGCAATTTCTCAAATTTCATCTCATCCTTGACTATATACTTTGAGTACATTAATAATATTGCTGACATGTTAATATGGAGAGCTACTTGCTACTAATTATATTATATTTATTTAGACGGCTATTATCCCAAGAACTAGTTGTCAAGCACGTTACTATTTTATGGAGTACGTACTGCGATGGCCCCCAATATTCCGTGAAATGCAACTGTAAACAAGGTAAGAAACCAAATCTTCCCTGCCTCTCAGTCTCAATCGAAGGAGGTCAAGATTATCAAACAAGGAAACATATCAAGTGAAGATCAAAGAATATCAGGCATCTTCAATCAGCAAAGTCGATGGCTCAAATCTCTCCATAAAATCAGGACGTGACAAGGAAAGTCATGAACGAATCCATCCCATCTCAAGTGCAGGAATCGAGAGGCACCCCTTGGGTCAAATCTCTTAGAGGATTCTGTGCCTCAATCAAGACAAATTGAATTGGTTCTCAAACTCTCCTATAAGAAGTCTGCTCACTTCATAAAGAAGATTTGCGCAACTACAAACATCGTCTTCTTCTCTCTACTTCTTAGCATAAACACTGGATTCTTCAGTTTACCAATGTCATAAAATATAGGAAGAGTTAGAACGCAAAAGAGAGTTGTATCAACATTCAAAATATATAGCTGCTACATTCTGTTGGTGGTGAACAAATTAAAACCATCACTGCCGTAATTATTTTCAAGATCTAAGAAAATCCTTGTGACCCAAGAGAAACTGGACGTAAGTACCACACCGGTACCGAACTAGTATAAAAATTCCTGTGTGTTGTTCTGTTTACTATTCTTTCTGTTTATCTCTATGTGCATTCTGCATGTGATCTAGTCGACTAATCTCATCCCTAGTCAATTACTTTTATAGACCACAATTCACCCCCCTCTTGTACTTTTATTTTCAATTGGTATCAGAGCAAGACTCACAAAAATTGCTTAATAGCTAGTGAGAAAAAAATCATGGGATCAAATACAGTCGTTGGTGCATTATTTCAAGAAGGAACCTCTCAAGTACGACCACCATATTTCAACGGACAACACTTTTCTCATTAAAAAGTGCGTATGGGAACATACACCATGTCATTTGACATCAAAGTCTGGCGGGTGATCCAAAAGAGAAATCTTTTGATTCCCCCACAGAAAGATGAGAATAGTCAAGTCATAGTATCAACTGATCCACTTTATTTGGATGATTACACTGATGAGCAAGTTGCTGCCATAACTGTGAATGTTAAAGCAAAAAATCTATTGTACAATGCTATTAGTGTTGAACAGTATGAAAAGATCTCAATCTATGAAACTGCTAAGGAAATGTAGGATAAATTGGAGGTCACGTATGAAGGAACCAACTAGGTAAATTAAACAAGGATAATTTTTTTAGTTCGTGAGTATGATCTATTTCAAATAAAGGATGGAGAATCTACAGAAGGAATGTCCTCCAATTTTAGCAAAATTCTTGGAGATCTAAAATTCTTTTGGTAGAACAATAAAGAGCGGAGTACAAGTTAGAAAAATTCTTAAATGTCTACCGACAATTTGGCAGCCAAAGGTCAGTGCTCTCGAATGTCAGAATCTTGGCAAAATATCCTATGACGAACTTAGAGGTGATCTAATAGCCTTTGAGAAAACTCACTTGGACAGGCAAATTCAACAAGAAAAGAAAAAAACAGTTACCTTCAAAGCAATTGTGGCTGAACCAGAAGATGAAGAAGAAGTGGAAGGAGGAGAACAAGATGAAAACATATCCATGCTCTCCCAAGTTGTAACAAGCATGATGAGGAAAAACAAAAATAGCAGAAGAGGTAAACCAAACTTCAGAAAGGGGAGGACAAACAATGAAAATGATGGAAGATGCTATGAATGTGGAAAACATGGACACATTCAAGCTGATTGTCCCGAAATAAAGAAGAAGCTCACAAGGAACCTCCAAAAGAAGAAGTCCTTTGGAGCCTGGAGTGATGAAGAAGAATCTGACCATGAAGAAATTGCAAACATATATTTCATGGCCATAAAAAGATGATAGCAATGCAGAATCAGGAGAGCGTGGATTCACGGCAAATGAAGGAGAAGATGAGAAAGAAGACTCGAGTGAACTTGGCCTTATGGCAGACGAGGGAACCCGTGAGGTACGTCTTCTTACTTGTCCCAGCTATTATGAACTTCAAGAATTTGTTGATATTGCACTTGTAGTTACTGAAAGAGTTCTAAATGAACTCAGAAAGATCCAACGAGAAAAGAAAGATTGTGCCTTGAAGCTGGAAGTTTGTGAAATTTAGCGTGATAGAATCAGAGTAGAAAGAGGCTCTGAAAATCCCATAAATCCATCCTGTTTTTATTGTGGGAAATATGCTCACACCTCTAACCATTGTAGGTTCAAGGATAACAGGAGATGGGTCTGGCGACCTAAATCCTCTAGTCAAGCTAACACTCAGAAATCTAACCACTCAGGACCCAACCAGGCTTGGGTACCTAAAAACAAGTACTCCCTCCGTTCCAATTTATGTGAACCTATTTGACTGGACACGGAGTTTAAGAAAAAATAAAGACTTTTGTAATTTATGATCCTAAACAAAATAAAAAGGGGCCTAGAGTATTTGTGTGGTTATAAAAGCTTCTCATTAAGATTAGAATCATAAGTTTAAGCTAAATTGTTACCAAATTTAGAAAGGATTCTTTTTTTTTTGGAACGGGCCAAAAAGGAAAGATGTTCACATAAACTGGAATAGAGGGAGTAACTTTGTTTTGCAGGAACACCACAAGAAGAATAGAAAAGGAAAATAGTATCTTGACAGTACGTGTTTCAGACTTATAACTGGTGACAAATAATTATTTAAAACAATCAACAAAGTAGATGGATGCGTAGTTACCTTTGGAGATAAATCAAAAGAAAACGTTATTGGAGTTGGAAAAGTTCCCCTAAGATCAACATGTGATGTGTACAAAGTTTACCTGGTCGAAGAACTCGTTTACAATCTTCTCAGTATCAGTCAACTATGTGACAATGACTATGAGGTTCGTTTTATTAAGCATGGCTGGTTTATAGAAGATGAATCAGGTAAAGTTATTCTTTTAGGAAATAGAGACAGGAATTTCTATACTATCAGTAATATAGATAATGTTTCTACCTCTAAACCTCTTCAACTATTGTATATGAATTTGTTTAGTCCAACTAGAACTGCTAGTATAGGCGGTAGGAAATATGCTTTTGTCATTGTGGATATTTTTTCTCGATTTACATGGATTATGTTTTTATGTCGTAAAGATAAAGATTTAAGGAATTTTGAAGTATTTTGTAAGAACGCTCAATGAGAAAAGGGATATTACATTTCCTCTATCAGAAGTGATCATGGAGGACAATTTGAAAGTAGAGTTTTTGAAATTTTTTGCAATGATCAAGGAATCCTTCACAACTTCTCTTCACCAAGGTCACCACAACAGAATGGAGTGGTAGAACATAAAAATAGAACTTTACAAGACATGCCAAGAACCATAATTGTTGAGAATTCTCTACCTCACCATTTATGGGCAGCAGCTATGAGCACATCATGTCATATCATCAACAGGTGTCTAATTCGACCAATCCTTAAAGGGATTGCATATGAACTATGGAAAGGTAAGAAACCCAACATCAGCTATTTTCACCCTTTTGGATGCAAATATTTCATTCACAACAATGGGAAGGACAATCTGGGTAAGTTTGATCCTAAAAGTACTGAAGGTATATTTCTTGGATACTCTCCCTCAAGTAGAGCATTAGGGTTTATAATAAAAGAACCTGATGCATTAAAGAATCAATTCATATTGTTTTCGTTGACACTAACCCTTACTTAAGTAATAAAAAATTTCCTGAATATGAGTACATTTTTATTGTCCCTAAATCTGTTGTTGTAGGAAAAGATCATCAAAATGAGGCAACATGTCAGCAGACTCAGTCAATTGAAGAGCATATTGAAGATCACAAACCTTCCCAAATAGATCAGTCGACTAATGTGGAAAGAGAACCTTCCTCAAACACTCCAAATGAATGGAAAAGTGAACCTGGCTATCCTTACAAATTCATTATCAGAGAGCCGCAAGAAGGAATCACTATTAAAGATCCGAAAAGCTAAAATAACATGTAGCTTTAATTGCTCACTTTGAGCCAAAGAAAGTGGATGAAGGAATGAAAGATGTTCACTGGATCAAATCAATGAAAGATGAACTTGACCAGTTAGAGAGAAATAAACTGGGGAACTGGTTCCAAAACCTTCAAACTCATCTATTGTAGGAATAAAATGAGTGTTCAGGAATAAATTGAATGAACCTAGATAAGTAGTTTGAAATAAAGTAATGCTAGTTGTGCAAGGATACTCTCAACGAGAAAGACGCGAATATGATGAAACCTTCGCACATGTAGCAAGATTGGAATCTATTCGAATATTACTTGCATTTACCGCTTACAAAGGATTCAAACTATTTCAAATGAATGTAAAAAGTGTGTTTCTAAATGGATACATCTCTGAAGAAGTATATGTGAAGCAACCTTCTGGATTTGTAAATGTCACTCTTCCAGATCATGTATACAAGCTGACTATAGCTCTGTACGGACTCAAGCAAGCTCCTCGTGCATGGTATGAAATGTTAAGCTCTTTTCTTCTAAATCAAGGTTTTGAACGAGGTAATATAGATACAACTCTATTCATTAAGGATTATAGTTCAAATAATCTCATTACTCAAATTTATGTTGATGATATTATCTTTGGTAGTCCTATCTCCATTCTATGTGAAAATGTCGCTCTTTCTATGAAAAGAGAATTTGAAATGAGTATTATGTGAGAATTAACTTTTTTTCTTGTACTGCAAATCAAACAGTCTCCTAAAGGGATCTTTATTAGCCAAACCAAGTATACCATGGAACTTATAAAGAAGGTTGGCATGGAGAATACTAAGTGTATTGGAACTCCAATGAGTCCAACAACGATGCTTGATGAAGACAGAAATGGAAAAAGTTTTGATGAAACTATGTATAGAGGAATGATTGGATCTTTATTATATCTCACTGATAGTCAACCAGATATCATGTTCAATGTTTGCAAGTGTGCAAGATTTCAGTCGGCTCCTAAGAAATCCCATCTTACGGCTATTAAACGTATTATACGATACCCAATTGGTACCTCTAAACTAGATTATGGTATGCTCATTCGAACAATTTTTCTTTAAGAGGATTTTCAGATGTATATTTTGCACATGATAAGATTGACAGGAAAAGTACTAGTGGCACATGTCAACTTTTGGAAAATGCAGTAGTTTCTTGGCAGAGCAAGAAACAAATTGTGTTTCCTTATCAATAATTAAAGCAGAATATTTAGCTGTTGGAAGCTATTGTATACAAGTTCTATGGATAATGCATCAGCTTCTCGACTACGATTTATCTCTTACCTTTACTCCTATATTTTATGATAATACTAGTGCCATATATTTGTCAAAAAATTCTGTGCATCATTCTAGAGCAAAGCATATAGAAATTAAACGTCATTTTATCCGTGATCATGTTGCCAAAGATGATATTATATTAGAGCTCATTAGAATTGGACCTCAACTTGGTGATAATTTTACAAAACCTCTTTTAGAAGAAAGATTTTGTTTACTATGAAAAACGATTGGCATTGTGCCAAATTTGTAAAAAAAAAATCTTTTGTCTCTTTCTAAAATATTTTATTTCCTTTATAATGAGTGTTTAATTTTAATTTCCTGTAAGTATCATTATCACTTTTTCATCTGTACCGCCGAAACATCCTTTCAAAAAGGTCACTCCCATTCTGAATCCGCCCTTTTATTAACTAAGACGACTCTTCAATCTTCCCAACGCTCTGTTAAAAACCCTTTCTTCTTCTTTTCACCTTTCATTCTCATCTAGGAAATTTTCTCACCATGAAAAAAATAAATCTTTCCTCTTCCACTGCAACCAGACGAAGCAGAAGGTTTCAAAAAACCCTCAACCCTGAAGAAACTATAGACCTGGAGTCATCCATCGACTAAGATTTTCTCAAAACATACAACGAGAGCAGTGAATCTTCAGAAAATCCTCCTATTAGCTAGAAAAAGGCAGAAAAAAGGCCCATGGAGCAAACCCCCAAAAAGCCTGCATGCAAGAAAGCAAAGGTGGAAAGCATGGAATTTGGACCAGAGGATAAATTGATCTTCTACGGACCTAGTGAAGAAGTAAGGTTTGAGTCTTATAAGTCCAAAATCTATGGCTTATGGACACTTTACAAGTCTTTTTCTTATGAAAAATCTGCACTGTGATGTGACTGCTATATTTGATTTTCTTTCTTCTCTATTTGATACTATTCAGAACTCTGTGTATGAAGAGAAAGTGAGAATGTTCTACGCAAATTTTTTGTTAATGATAAAGATGAATTGGAATCCATGGTTTAAGGCACTCGAATTGTTCTGGACTCTTATCAATTTGAAAAGAATTTCTCTACTAAGTTTAGTGGGTTTGATGTCTTTGAGCAAAATTCTTGGCCAAAATATTTTGAAGTTACTTTTGAAGAAGCAAAAGCATTTTTGTCTGATAAACCTCCTGATATTGGTCCCAAGAATCTGAAGTTTGAACACCGTATTTTGGCCCACATGATTTCCACTACTTTGCTTTCCAGAACTGGGTCCCTTAGTATTTTATCCACTAGATATATTTTTGTCCTTTATTGTATTGTTAATAGTAAAAGACTTGACTTATTTGTGTGGATTCTCTAATACATGCTTGAGAGCATTAGGGATATATCTTCTTCTACTGTTAGTTTACCATATGGTTTCCTTATCTCACACATTCTTGAAGTTATGAAGGTAGACTTGTCACATTTCTCACCCAAGCATATTACCAGCACTTATGATAAAACAATTTTTCCAATGATGGATTACTCTTTGGGTGATGATTGATGGGTTAAGCGCGCCAAAGATGAAAGCGTTTCAGTGCCAGTTAAAGCTCATACTGCACAACAAGAATCTTAGTCGACTGCCTCTAAAATTTTCAGCAGATGCAGCTATATCTAGATGAGGTAAAACTACTGATCGTTGAGATGAAGGAACAGGTGGACAAGATCATGTAAGACACTAAAGAAACAAGTACAGATGTGGTCAAGCTTAGGATGGATATTGGAGCCACATGAACCAGGGCATTCAACTCTGTGATAGAAAAGATGGATAAGCTTGTCAAATATGTCAAAAATTTCTATGGTTCCTTCTGCACCAAAGTGATCAATACCCTCAAGTATTTCCAGGGAAGAGGCTAATGCCTATTTATGTGATGATGTTATTAAAAATAATTTTTTTTGCTTTGCTTTACTTTTGCTTGCTTGCTTTTGGTCTTACAACTTATTAATTTTTGCTTAGATCTGTATGAACCATCCTCTATGCCTTTGCTATAGGCATTACTTTTGCTGCTCTAACTAGTATGTTCTTATAAATATTACTTCCTATGCACTCGGCCTATTTTTTTCCTTTTTTGATTGATGTCAAAGGGGGAGTACTGTACAGTAGAGAAGTAAAACATCAACTCAGTGGAGGCAATGATAAGTACAAAGCATCAACTCATGCGGAGTAGGCATAATGAAAGGGAAGTATACATGGTTTATGTCACGCCCCAAAACCGAGGGACACGACCGGCGCTCAACCGGAGGACCCCAGTCAAGCGGACCTGGAATTGCCTTTCCTATTCCACGCATTATACCGTGATTCCAATATACATTATTCTTTTGAAATAGCAATTTAAGACTTAAGCATAAACTTACAACTTGAGTTCATTTCTACTTTTTATCAATTCCAACATTTGATACCAAGTACTTGCAAAAATACATACAACATTTACCAACGTGGACCACGATTCCGAACCGTACAGTTACTACCCAAAATACTTTTATACACCACCCACATTATGTCTACGGAGACTCTATGAATACTAGGAACTCAACCAATACTTGCCGGCAACAAGGCCCCGGTACCTTACAATACACAATAAACTCAAAAGAAGGTGGCATGAGCCACACATGACCCCAAAAGAAAGTGGGGTTCACCAATGCAACTGATGGGACGGAGAGGAGCGCTACTCTCGGTGGACTGGAGTACCTGCTATAGATCCACCTATAATCATAACACGAATGTAGCGCCCCCGGCAAAAGGGACGTCAGTACATTTGAATTGTACTGGTATGTATGAACAAACTTTACCATAAATAAACTCAAACCATACACAAGTAATGATCAGTAATAGAATCAACAATCAAATACACATGAAAGGTACAATCAAGCCAAACAAGTTTACAATCTCTCCTTTTTCCCCTTCAACATTTTCACATCAATGATTTCACAATATTTTTCATAATTTCATTTCAATAGGAATTTCGATCACTTTTCCACCCTTATTACCTCGGCCACCCTTATCACCACAACCCACACCTTATTACTTCGTGTTGCGGCATGCAACCCGATCCCACCGTACAAGTCACAATTCACAAACAAGACAACAACAACAACAACAACAACAACAACAACAACAACAACAACAACAACAACAACAACAACAATTCGCATAGAACAACAACAATAATTCTCAAAGAGCAACCACAACAATTCACAAGAATTTCCGTAGCCAGCAATACCATTTCCATCATATTCAACAACTCATATGCATTTTATGTCACAACGATAATTGCCCACGACAAGCCAAATATGTTATTACCACAGTTGTTCCAATTGCATCATTTATGATTTTCTTCTATTATTTGTTTCTCAACTCTTACCACATAACACTTTCACAATCACATTTGGTTTATTGCCAATTACTTACACCATTATATTGGGAAAACTTAACCAACAACGTTCAAGACATATTAATTACAAGAATTCATGAAATAGGCCATCTTGCCTTGACACCCGTGAAATAACCAAAATTCACAAATAGTTCACATAAATAACACGTACCAATTTCTTGTACTCTAAACAAGTTGACTTTACAAAGGTTAAAGTTAGCCATACATACCTGGGATTTTCCACTTAATGGTACTACAATATTCCAATACGCTTAAGCAACTTCAATCTACAATACAACATTCAATAGGACCAATATTAGTAACAAATTCCCTAACTTATGTCATTTAGGCATATTATCAAACACCTTGTAGGTATAGATCTTTACATCTCATAACCATAGTATTAGTTCATCCAACCATCACCACTAACCAACAATTCATTCCACCATCATTCCAAACCAATTTACAACTTCCAACAACATATGTATATCCATTCGTTCATACTCAACCATCAACCTCCTTAATTAATCCATTTCATAATCTCTACAACCAACACAACCTAGGTTAGGCACTTATGGCTTTCAATCATCATACCATAGGTTGTAATACATGATTCATACTCATAATTCCATAATAACTCCATATATGTAAGTCTAAGGTGTAGGATTACCTCTTGTAGACCAAATCTTGAAAGACAACTTTAGGGTGTTCTTGAGGTTTTGAAGAAATCCTATAAAATCCAACCAAAATCATGTTGTAACTAGTAATTTATAAGTGAAATCTCCATGAAAACACACTTAAAAACTCACCTTAGGAGTTCAATTGGATGCCTTGGTCGAATTGGGGGTGTTGGGGAAGCCCTAGGCTTGAGAAATGACTCAAGTTCTGTCATTTCCCGTCCTTAGGTATATTTAGAGGCTCGCTACTAGCGTGGCCGTGCACCTGGGCGCGCATCTGGGTGCGCTAGTTTGCCCAGCGTTCTGTCTTGGGCGCGCACATTTTAGCGCGGGCGCGCATCTGGGCGCGCTAGTGACATATGCACAGTAAAATGGTCATAACTTTATGTATACACCTCCAAATGACGAACGGTTTGTTGCGTTGGAAACTAGACTCAAAGGGCTTTAATTTGATAGGTTGTTCATCACACAAATCCGTATATAACCGGAGATATGATCGTCCAAAGTAAGGTCTTGCGCGCACTCATTTACAAATTTCGTCTAATATGCAATTTTCCAACTTGGCTTCGACTTAGGCCTCTCCTTAGACCCCAAATCACTTATAATAAGACTTATACACTTATTACCATATCCACTTGATATCCATAATATCATAAATCCTTATTCGCACACGAAATAAAATAATTTTGCCTACCTTGGCATGACGAAATCTTAAATAACTCGAAAAAAATTTCCGGGGCTTACATTCTCCCCCCCCCAGGATCATTCGTCCTCGAATGAGGATTGAAGCACTACCCATCCTTATGTAACTTCAGCTTGTTCACATCATGAAATATATCAATAGCCACGAATTTGGCTAACTCCATAAATTTCCGAAAATTTCGCGAGAGTTTCCTTTGTAATAAGGCCTATCTACCTGTCAGAGTACCCCCGAAACATATTTCCAAGCACCATTACACATTTTCTGTTATCCCTACAATTGGTATACAATTCATTACCTAACAACTCGTACATATTCAAAAACTTTAAACAACTTACAATTAGCTCGTTCTCTTTATACCATAATTTGCACCTGGTTCAATCAAGGTCATTTACTTTCCACACAACTGGGTCACTTCGATGAGCCCCATACATTCCAATCACTTTAACAAGCTAGAAATGCTTCAATTAACCATTACTAATCTACACTATCATTAATCATTTACCTACCACATAAGTTTCACAAAATTTTTATTTACTTCAAGGGTTGCACATTACCCAAATAGCAACAACATTTTCAATCTGGCACACATTGGGAAGTTACACCAATAAGGCAATTTCGGGAAACTGGGGTGCCTTTGCACAAATCTAAACACTACCTCTAAATGCTTAGAGAAAACCATTCGCACGGTCACTACTAGACTTGTTCGAATAAATGGGGATATTTCTCTTTTATTTCTTTTTCCGCTTCCCACGTGGCTTCCTCGACTTGTTGGCTTCGCCACAAGACTTTAACTGAAGCAATTTCCTTGTTCCTCAATTTTCGGATATGCCTATCAAGAATAGCAACTGCAATCTCCTCGTACGATAAGTCTCCACTCACCTCAATAGTCTCAGTGGCCACGATGGCGGATGGATCTCTAACCACTTTCTTTAACATAGACACATGGAACACCGGGTGTACTAATGACATTTCAGGGGGCAATTCCAACCTATAAGCCACCTGTCCTATCCTTTGAGTGACTCGATATGGCCCAACATATCTAGGACTCAACTTCCCTTTCTTCCCGAATCGCATGACTCCCTTCATAGGAGATATCCTCAAGAATACCCAATCGTCAACTTGAAATTCCAAGTCTCTTCGACGAACATCCGCATAGGATTTCTGTCGACTTTGAGCAGTCTTCATCTTTTGCTGAATGACTTTAACTTTTTGCATAGCCTGCTGCACAAGATCTGTCCCTAATAGTTCTGCTTCACCTACTTCGAACCACCCAATCGGAGACCTACACCTTTTTCCGTACACTGCCTCAAATGGGGCCATCTGAATGCTAGTATGGAAAATGTTATTGTAAGCAAACTCTATAAGTGGTAAGTGATCATCCCAATTACCTTTGAAATCCAATACACAAGCCCGTAACATATCTTCAAGCGTCTGAATGGTCCGTTCTGCTTGACCATCAGTCTGTGGATGGAAATCTGTGCTGAGATTCACCTGAGTACCCAACCCTTGCTGAAACTTCTTCCAAAAATTAGCTGTGAACTGGGCCCCTCGATCTGAGATAATAGAAAGCGGAGTTCCATGAAGCCTTACTATATCCTTGATATATAATCTAGCATAATGTTCTGCAGTATCGGTGGACTTGACTAGCAAAAAGTGAGCTGATTTGGTGAGTCGATCCACTATCACCCAAATTGAGTCAAATTTGCGCTGAGTGCGAGGTAACCCTACAAAAAAAAATCCATAATGATCATTTCCCATTTCCACATCGAAATTTCTATTCATTGTAACAATCCTCTAGGCCTTTAATGTCCGACCTTCACTTGCTGACAGTTCGTACATTTTGCTACAAAGTCCGCCACAATATTAGATTTTCCCAGGTGATATAGAATATCGATGTCGTAACCTTTGAGTAACCCCAACTATATTCTCATCCTCAAATTAAATTCCTTCTATTTGAAATTATATTGAAGGCTCTTATGGTCGGTGACTATATCAACATGGACCCTATGCCAACAATGGTGCCAAATCTTTAATTTAAATACCACTGCAGCAATTTCTAAGTAAATTTTTTTCCTTGATTCTTGAGTTGCCTGGAGGCATAAACTATCACCTTAACACGTTGCATAATTAGTGGAACATCTTTATCATATTCCTCTTACATAAGACCTCCCACGAATTTAGTTCTACTATAATTTCCCTGATATGGTTACAATCTCATATGAATAATTGCTACTAACTCTTCAAAATTCCCAACAAAAGATATCACTAAATGAGTTTTCTCCTATGACCTTCTGTCTCAAATGAATAACACCTGCTAACTTGCACACATACCCTGATAATACCACCCTGCACGACATTGTACCAAATATAAGGTAACATTGTGCTCCGACCTTTCTTATCCAACCTCTTCTCCCCATATGTTCCTTATCGAATTTAAGAAACCGCACTACTTCCTATGTGAATATTCTCACAATCCCTATTTATGGTTAAACACTGCCCAAAATACATATCAACACCCTTTATATGTATATAATTTAGGAAGGGTCACTGACCCGAGAAGGGCATTTTCTGAAACTTAAGATCCTCCTCAATTCTTCAACGACTTTTGATTTTACTCTTAAATGTAAGACTTAGTCCACCTGATTCTATCCTCGATGAGTAACTCACCTCATTCCCCATATTGTAGCTACCAATAGAGTTCCCTGATATTGCGGCTTAGGAATTACCATGCTAAACATTTCTGGTCCGTAACAAGTATTCATCCTCTTTCAATCTATTCCGAACCTTTCATTTTCCCTTTGGCTAGATGTGTTGTCTTTCCCTTATTGATCACCCTTTAGCCTGGACAATATACTAGTACCATCTTTTCCTTCAAATTGGAACTTTCATTCCCATTCCATTTTGCAGATAGTGCATAGTTAATAGCCTTATTGGGCCACACACTTGTCTACCTCCTGTGAACTTGTAATACCATTATGCCTGGTTTATGAGTTTATCATACCACAACTACACCTCCAGTAGTCTCACTTTCCATTGTATGTAGACTTGAAATATCTTTAGATCATTTAGTTGATATTCGGTGTCACCCAAGTCAGTTGCATTGCGGTAAGTCTTTTATAACTTTTATTAACAGTTGTGCTCCAATCCAGTCAACCATTCTGGTGCACGATATTTTATGATAACCATGACCATCTCATTTAAAGGTTTTCTCCCCATTTCTTCTCGCCTCATTCTTCCTAGTTAGTGAATAGCCACACACTCTTCCATATGTGACGTGGTCTTTTACCTTAGGTATTTCATC
>MU786575.1:8753-49426 GCA_026770625.1 Nicotiana glauca | reverse complement strand
CCCCAAAACCGAGGGACACGACCGGCGCTCAACCGGAGGACCCCAGTCAAGCGGACCTGGAATTGCCTTTCCTATTCCACGCGTTACCCCGTGATTCCAATATACATTATTCTTTTGAAATATCAATTTAAGACTTAAGCATAAGCTTACAACTTGAGTTCATTTCTACTTTTTATGAATTCCAACATTTGATACCAAGTACTTGCAAAAATACATACAACATTTACCAACGTGGACCACGATTCTGAACCGTACAGTTACTACCCAAAATACTTTTATACACCACCCACATTATGTCTACGGAGACTCTATGAATACTAGGAACTCAACCAATACTTGCCGGCAACAAGGCCCCGGCTATACCTTACAATACACAATAAACTCAAAAGAAGGTGGCATGAGCCACACATGACCCCAAAAGGAAGTGGGGCTCACCAATGCAACTGATGGGACGGAGAGGAGTGCTACTCTAGGTGGACTGGAGTACCTGCTATAGATCCACCTACAATCATAACACGAATGTAGCGCCCCCGTCAAAAGGGACGTTAGTACATTTGAATTGTACTGGTATGTATGAACAAACTTTACCCTAAATAAACTCAAACCATACACAAGTAACGATCAGTAATAGAATCAACAATCAAATACACATGAAAGGTACAATCAAGCCAAACAAGTTTACAATCTCTCCTTTTTCCCCTTCAACATTTTCACATCAATGGTTTTACAATATTTTTCATAATTTCATTTCAATAGTGATTTCGATCACTTTTCCACCCTTATTACCTCGGCCACCCTTATTACCTCGGCCACCCTTATCACCACAACCCACACCTTATTACTTCGTGTTGCGGCGCGCAACCCGATCCCACCGTACAAGTCACAATTCACAAACAACACAATAACAACAATTCACATAGAACAACAACAATAATTCTCAAAGAGCAACCACAACAATTCACAAGAATTTCCGTAGCCAGCAATACCATTTCCATCATATTCAAAAACTCATATGCATTTTATGTCACAACGATAATTGCCCACGACAAGCCAAATATGTTATTACCACAGTTGTTCTAATTGCATCAATTATGATTTCCTTCCATCATTTGTTTCTCAACTCTTACCACATAACACTTTCACAATCACATTTGGTTTATTGCCAATTACTTACACCATTATATTGGGAAAACTTAACCAACAACGTTCAAGACATATTAATCACAAGAATTCATGAAATAGGCCATCTTGCCTTGACACCCGTGAAACAACCAAAATTCACAGATAGTTCACATAAATAACACGTACCAATTTCTTGTACTCCAAATAAGTTGACTTTAAAAAGGTTAAAGTTAGCCATACATACCTGGGATTTTCCACTTAATGGTACTACAATGTTCCAATACACTTAAGCAACTTCAATCTACAATACAACATTCAATAGGACCAATATTAGTAACAAATTTACTAACTTATGTCATTTAGGCATATTATCAAACACCTTGTAGGTATAGATCTTTACATCTCATAACCATAGTATTAGTTCATCCAACCATCGCCACTAACCAACAATTCATTCCACCATCATTCCAAACCAATTTATATCTTCCAACAACATATGTATATCCATTCGTTCATACTCAACCATCAACCTCCTTAATTAATCCATTTCATAATCTCTACAACCAACAAAACCTAGGTTAGGCACTTATGGCTTTCAATCATCATACCATAGGTTGTAATACATGATTCATACTCATAATTCCATATATGTAAGTCTAAGGTGTAGGATTGCCTCTTGTAGACCAAATCTTGAAAGACAACTTTGGGGTGTTCTTGAGGTTTTGAAGAAATCCTATGAAATCTAACCAAAATCATGTTGTAACTAGTAATTGATAAGTGAAATCTCCATGAAAACACACTTAAAAACTCACCTTAGGAGTGCAATTGGATGCCTTGGTCGAATTGGGGGTGTGGGGAAAGCCCTAGGCTTGAGAAATGACTCAAGTTCTGTCATTTCCCGTCCTTAGGTATATTTAGAGGCCCGCTACTAGCACGGCCGCGCACCTGGGCGCGCATCTGGGCGCGCTAGTTTGCCCAGCGTTCTGTCTTGGGCGCACATTTTAGCGCGGGCGCGCATCTGAGCGCGCTAGTGACACATGCCCAGTAAAATGGTCATAACGTTCTGTATACACCTCCAAATGACGAACAGTTTGTTGCGTTGGAAACTAGACTCAAAGGGCTTTAATTTGATAGGTTGTTCATCACACAAATCCTTATATAACTGGAGATATGATTGTCCAAAGTAAGGTCTTGCGTGCACTCATTTACAAATTTCGTCTAATATGCAATTTTCCAACTTGGCTTAGACTTAGGCCTCTCCTTAGACCCCAAATCACTTATAATAAGACTTATACACTTATTACCATATCCAATTGATATCCATAATATCATAAATCCTTATTCGTACACGAAATAAAATAATTTAGCCTACCTTGGCATGACGAAATCTTAAATTACTCGAAAAAAATTTCCGGGGCCTTACAGTTTATACTTATCTACATTGATTTACTGTTTACTCTCTCTTTATTGTCATCATCAAAATGGGGAAAATTATTAAATCTGAATCTAAGTTTCAATTATGACAACCTATTTACATTGATTGCAGAAATCAGGATATCAACAAAAGGAAAGAAAGTTGTCAAAAGTAAAGAAGTTGATGATGTCTAAACCAAAGGAGATGATATTGAGGAAAGAAGCTGATGATGTTTAAACCAAAGGAGATGATGCTTAATCAAAGAAGTTGATGATGTCTAAACTAAAGGAGATGATGTTGAATTAAAGGACAAGAAGCCATCAAAAAGGAAACCAATCTGTTGTGCTCTCTCAGTCTCAATCGAAGGAGGTCAAGATTATCAAACAAGGAAACATATCAAGTGAGACCAAAGAATATCTAGCATCTTCAATCAGAAAAGTCGAACAAATCTTCTATGTCTCTCTACTTCTTAGCATAAACATTGTGTTCTTCAGTTTACCAGTGTCATAAATGATAGAAAGAGTTAGAATGCAAAAGAGAGTTGTGTCAACATTCAAAATATATAGCTGCTACAGTCCATTGGTAGGGAACGAGTTAAAACCATCATTGCGGTAATTATTTTCAAGATCTAAGAGAACCCTTGTGACCCAAAGGAATCTGGACGTAATTAAGTACCACATCGATATAAAAATTCTAGTATGTTGTTCTATTTACTATTCTTTCTGTTTATCTCTATTTGCATTATGTACGTGATCTAGTCGACTAATCTCATCTTAGTCAACTATTTTCAATAGAGCACAATTCACCCCTTGTAATTTCACCTCTGAACTCTGATTGCGAATAAATATTAATTCGCTAGTTTTTAAGATGGGGTTTAGACGTCTAATTAGCTTTAGAAAAATCAATCTTATCAGTAATTAACAAACCATCAACCCCAACTAGTAGCCATATAGGAGCACAATTATGTTTCATGGGGCTGCCGAAAGAAAGTCAAACATCATGCATCGGTAAGTTAACAAACAAGTCAAATAACTCTGGTAAAGAATTCCAATACAATGTCGAGGAAATAAAATTTTAAGTATATAGCAAACATATTTGTTTGCTTGTAAAATCCATATAACAATTTTCTCATCTGCATGATCAATAGCATCTTTGCCACCAGTCTTTCTAGACATCAGTATAAAATGTGTTGCACTTATTGAAACATCTTGGGGTCATTTTAATACGTTTGAGGTCTTACTCCTAGCTTAATCACCAGATTTTTTCATCTTTCACCCAGGGTAAAAGTTCACTACAGAAATTAGATACACTTTAATTGCTTATTTTTTACAGTATCTCTTTTTTATTTTTTATTTTTTATTTTTTTTTATGTGTGGATGTGTGTGTGGAGGAAACAGGTGTAAGAAATACAAGGTCTAACTTGAAAAACGGAGAGATCATACACTGGAGAGACTGGATCTGAATTTGAATAGGAATTTATAAAGCAAGTTTTGTTATGACTCTAATTTGTAATATTGAAGTAAAAAATAATAAAGAGACTTCATACATAATTTGGGATTTTTTGGAGAGCTCTGCTCTGCAGTGCCAGAGGCTACCAAATGGACAAACCGAAGACTCTTGTATTTGCTTTATTCATGGACTTGAAATTTAAGAACTCCTTAATTATATTTTATTTTAGTAGTAGTATAGTATTATTATTATTATTATTATTATTATTATTATAAAAGTTAAATTACAAAAAGATGACTATATGAAAGGGTGAAATCTGCTCTGAACAGTTAGCTACAACTCCAATAGAAATTAACAACAGAGACTCTTTATATAAGATTGTTGTTTCAATTCAAATCAGGATCTTTTCCAAGTCAACCGATAATAGACTTCTTGTACTCTAAAAGAGCATTTCTCCTATCACCCTTTCCCACAGTGATAGCAATACGCCTCAAACATAATTCTTCTATTTCTGTATTTATCCTTTCCTTTCATTTCCAATTTCTAACAAAGTTCTACTCTCCAATCATAACTAATACCACACTGAGGTATGTTCAAGATTTAAATTTTATAGGTTCAGATTCTCAATTACCACATTTCATCAAATTTAATGGATTCAAAATTTATTATTTGTGCATGTTTAATAATTTTTTTGCACGAATATATGGAGTATAAACGAAAGCAGTGGGTTCAGTTGAACCTATTGCTTCTACATTGCATCCGCCTCTGAATACTGCACGTACTCCTCAAACATTGGAAGACGGAATAAATTAAACTCCTTTCAGACATTCTACGTGAACAAAAGTGATGGGATTGGGATTGGATTGGGAGGAGAATTATCATTTGAGGGGCATTCAATATGATCATAAACTCTCTCTATAACAATCTCGTTTGTTATAATATTTTTTGATTTTTATAGTGAATGACTATTATACACCTATAACAACATTTGACGTTTAAACATTTTTTGACTGTTATAGATAAAAATTAACCAAAAATTAATAATTTTTCCTTTTTTAATGTTGTATACAAATGATAAGAAAACTATTCAAATTTAAAATCTCAAAAGATATGCATATTTGACTAGTTAAATTTTCAAGAAAGTTAATACATTATCAATAAATTTATAACAAAAGTATAAAGATTTAAACTCTAATATTTTAAAGCTACCTAAAAAAATATTTTTTTTCAATATTGATGGAAGAATTTTGTAATAGTAGCTTGTTTCATAGATTTCATTCTTTTACTAGGGATATAACACTTGAATTGGCGAAGGTTCGTGTCCAAATTTTCAGCTGAAAAGTTTCAAATAACTTTCCTTTGAAGACAATCTAGGAGGTTAACAGTTAAATATTTCTATCTAAATATTTTTTAGAACTTGTCCAATGGAAAAAATCTCATGTGCAAATTCTCAAATCTTATATTTTATGCAAGATAGAAACTTTGTTTAATGGAAAAAATTGTGTGCATATTTTTACAATTATTAATAGTAATTTTAAAGATTTTATATGGATGTTATAGATGGGTAATTTACAAAAAGCGTTCTGCTATAAATATGGTTGTTGCTGTTATATATATAAAAAAAAAACTATTATAGAGAAGTAAAATATAACTTAAAAAATCGGTTTTGAGGAAGACTTGACTTTTATAGTGAATGACTGTTATATATGAATATTGTTATAGAGAAGTATGACTGTATTTTTAGGGGCTTGTTCTTTCTACTCCAATTCAAGTGCTCTCAAATAAAGTTACGGCTCGTAATCAAAATTGGCATTAATTTGCGACCCAGTGATGTTGTTACCTTTTTTCTTACATGGGCTATTATTAAATCAATTCATTTTTAATTTGAAGTTAGGGTGCATGGAGCAATTTAATGAAAGTTACTGTTTTATGCTTGGATAAACATCACATTAAGCAAAAGTCACAGTCAAACAAAAATTTCCTGTTTGGCATCCAACATGTCACACAACCTCACCTCAGCCCTCGTAAGTTTTGAGAATTTGTATTTTGTGTCTCACATATCACGTACTTTCCTTTTGCAATTTATCAAAGTTATTATATCAAAACACAACTAACTTCCATCTGCGTATAACATCTTTGGGAGTTTAGCCAATGCCATTACTTTCCTATTCCTAATATTTTTTTCCATTTTTCAATTTGATAACCTATCCAATAGGATTCAAGGGATTTAGTCATAGGATTTGCCATCACCAGTTGGGGGACAAGGTTTTTCAGTAGAGATTTTAAAAATAAAACGAAATAAACACACAAAAAAAAAAATCAAAAGGGTTCAGTATATAGTATATATACATAATAAAAACAAAATTTAACTTATTCATACAATGTAATTTTGTAGCAAAGATTGACACCGCTTTCATAACTGTAGCTTCGCCACTGCCCATCCCTCCGTTTGAAAGGCAAAGCTTCTTTATTTATTTTTTTTCTTCAAAAAGAAAATATTGAAGGGATAATAAATCCTTTATATTTGAATTCAATTTCTGACTACAGCAATGCGGAAACAATGGAGAAGATTTCTTCTCATAATGGAGGAGGATATTATAAAATGATATTACAAAACTTATTAACACGCCTGATTCAAATATTTGTAGAAATAACATATAACTGTAGCCTCTGATCACAAAGGTCAAAGGGTATTCTTCTGTCAAAAAATTCATCTCTTCGGTCGTTCATGTAAAAACGTCTCCTAAAACCTAAAAATGTGGTATATCCAAATATTATAAAGATTCAGCAACGCTAAAAAAAAAGATATATATATATATATATATGAAGATTATGATCTCCAAGAAAGAAATTAGTAACTGTAAAGTTATATCTGAAACAAAACAACAATAATAATAACATGATTGTGATCTTTAAACCAGAAAGGTTTAATGACACGAGACAAACTTAGCTATCGAAGCTTGAGGCTGAGTGGTGACATATTATCCACTCTTGTTTAAAGATTAATCAAGGAGTCAAATATGTCAGTAAGCTTCAATGGTCTGGCTCCCTACTCCCTCGTTTAATTGTTACGAATGTGGTGACCCGCCATGTCATCATGCCACATAGGTATTATTTGGCAGTGACATACGCAAGATTTTTCATAGGCGGTGTCACAATTTTGAACAGTAAACAAATAATAATTTACTATAACAACATATTAAAAAAATATAATTCGAATTAGAGATAATACATAAAGTACCCATCAAATTTGTCCGAAAAAATCATTTACACACTTAAACTTTACGGGCGACCTTTTACCCCACTATTCTAAACTTAAGTGAATTTAATACCACCTTTGCGCAAAACGTGTAGTTCACGTTGTAGCGGCGCGTGAACAAAAAAAAAAAACTTAAAACTAATTTAGTGGTCCAGGTGTCACTTTCTAATAGGATATTATAACTAATTAACTTAATATTATTTTTTTCTCTTTTCTTTTTCGTTTTTTCTTTTTTAACATGAAAATATTATGTTAAAAAACAATTTTTTTTTCTGATTTTACAAAATTTATTTTTCCAGTTTTTACAAAAAGAAAATCTTTCAAAAATTTGAAAAACTGAAGAAAAAAAACATTTTTCAAAAATGAAAATATTTTGTTGGAAATATTTTTTTCAGTTTTTAAAAAACGAAAATATTTTGTTAAAACTATTTTAGTTTTTCAGTTTTTACTATTTTTTCAGATTTTACAAAAAATAATTTTTGTTAATTAAGTTTTACAATTTGTCATGCAAAATTTTTTCAGTATCTAAACTGAGTAGATACAATTTTTTCAGTTTTTAAACTGAGTAGATACTGAAAAGATTTTGCAAAACAAATTGTAAAAACTTAAAAAAATAGTTTTTTTAACAAAATCTTTTTGTTTTTTTTTTAAACTGAAGAAAAAAAAATTCCAGCAAAGTATTTTTGTTTTTGAAAAATGTTATTTTTTTCAGTTTTTAAAGATTTTCTTTTTGTAAACACTAATTTCTTTTGTATAAACTGATTTATTTTCTTCTGAAAACAGAAAAAATAAATTTTATTTTTTAACAAAATATTTTTATTTTTTAAAAACTGAAAAAATTATTTTCAACAAAATATTTTTATTTTTTAAAATATATATTTTTTATTTTTTTAAAAAAAAATTGTTTTGTAAAAACTCGGAAAACAAATTTGTAAAAACAAATTTTTTTTGTTTTTTAACATAATATTTTCGTTTTTTAAAAACTAAAATTTCAAAAAAAAAAATGGAAAAACTGAAAATAGGGGACTTTATGGCGCGTGTAAACACAGCCATCACAAGACTTGGTTCAGTTTTTTAAGGGGGGTATTAAATTTACTTAAGTTTAGAATAGTAGGGTAAAAGGTCGCCCGTAAAGTTTAGGTGTGTAAATAGTTTTTTCGGACAAGTTTGATGGGTACTTTATGTATTATCTCTTCGAATTATTGTATAGAACACAACTCAAATATCTTATTAAATATGAATTTTTATTTTTTAAAATATATTCAATATAATCTCATTATAAATAATGGTAAATACTTTTTTTTATATTTAAAACACCAAGTAATCACATAAAAATTCATCATTCATTTGATTATGTAAATTGTTACTATTAATCAATTTCGATGTTGATAAAGAAAATGAAAAGAGAAAAATAGCCAAACAACTTATAATACAGGTCAAATAATTTATTGTTGCATTAAATATACAAATGTAACTCTTGATCTATTGGTTTAGCTGTCTAATGCTTAAGATAAGAGATCAATTGTTCAAACCTCCACATTTTTTTTATCTAAAAAATGAGGCACAAAGAATTTAAAACAAAGATGAACCCACATAGATTTGAACTAGCGAAGTATTCAAGAAAATTGAAACACCTGACCAACTGTGCTACACGTCAATTTTTGTCAAGTGGTGTCACTTTATTGTATTTATCTTCATTTTTCCTGTTGGATTTTTATTATACATACTTATTTAGCAAAAAAAATTCGTCGAAGCGGTGTCATTGTGCTAAGGTAGATCCGCCACTGCCATTTAGCATATGTTAATGTCATGTGGAAGCTTACATAGGAGGAAGGATAATATTTGTGAGAAGATTCTAGAGAAGTATGAACATTTTATTTGAAAGACCCTAGATCCCTATGGATTTTCTTGGAATGTCTTTGGAATCTTCTAGGCTTGTAGAGAATTGTAGAGAAAGCCCTTATCTTGTAAATAATAAGGACTTGTGTAACAATTAATATTTACACATTTGCCCTTATCTGTTTGTAATTCACCAAGTAAACAATTCAAGTTCTCTCTAATACAAAGCTTCCTTTAACAATCCTCTCATGTTCTTTCTATCATTCTCTTAGCGATCTTGAGTGTAGTAAAACTGACTTGGCATAGCAAGAATGTGAGCAAGTTGTCAAGAACCACACGTCTACTTAGCTAATGACTAAGGACGTGACAATGTGGTATCAGAGCGAAGGTTGCAACTAAGGGAATGACGAATGATGGAGAAATCAACTAAGTACCCAATCTCGCTCATTGCTGACTTGTTCGATAGACTTGGGCAAGCCAAGTACTTTACCAAGGTGGATCTTCGCAAGGGCTACTACCAGGTTCACATTGTAAAAGGGGATGAGCCGAAGACAACATGTGTGATGCGGTATGGATCCTTTGAGTGGTCGGTGATTCCCTTCGGCTTAACCAATGCATCGACCATTTTTTGCACCCACGTGAAATGAATTTCCATCCATACCTTGGTCAGTTCGTGGTAGTTTACCTAGATGACATATTGATCTTCAACAACACCTTGGAGGAGCACATGGAGCACTTAAGAAAGGTTTTCCAAGTCTTGCGGGAGAACGAGCTATACATCAAGAGGGAGAAATGAGAGTTTGCACAATCAAAGGTGTACTTATTAGGCCATATCATTAGCAATGGAGAGCAATACATGGACAAGGCTAAAGCACGTGCTATCCAAGAATGGGAGGCACCTATAAAGGTAACTGCGTTGAGATCCTTCCTTGCCTTTGTTAAATACTATCATCGGTTCGTCAGTGGCTACTCAGCAAAGGCCGCACAATTGACTAAATTTCTAAACAAGAACAAGCCATGTGTTTGGATGGAGTATTGTCAAAAGGCGTTTAAAGGCCTTAAGGTAGCTATAATAGAGGAGCTGATAAGTAGAGATTTTGACCGTTTAACTGCTCTATTATACTTGCATTTTCGCTTTAAAATACTTGAAGGTATTTTTGGAAACTAATGAAATGTGATTACTTGCAGGAATATAGGAAACGAGCCAAAGAAGGAAAAATCAACTCACAAAGGAGTCAAAAGTGAACAAGAGCCAAAACTAGGCAAAGAAAGTAGGAGTGGGAGCCGCACTAGATCTAGTGTGGCCACGGAATGAGATTCAGAGAAGGGGGTTTAGACAACTCAAACAGTGCGGACCGCATAAAAAATGTGCAGCCGCAGGAGATCAAGTGAGGCAACAATCATAATTATGTGGTCTGCAAGAGTGAAGAATCAGAGAGTTAATCAAAGTCCAAAAGCTGAAGAGTGCGGACCGCATCACTTTTGTGCGGCCGCAACCATTTATGCAGACCGAAAAAGACCTCAAGTTCCAGTCCGATGTTACCAAGTGTGCAGACCGTACCAGAATTGTGTGACCGCATAAGGCCATTTTGCGTACACATCAGAATTATGCGGCCGCATAACCTCTGTAGGAGCATTTTTATCAAATATTTTCAGCTTAGTATAAATACAACTTTTTGTCATTTTTAGGTTAAGTTTAGTTTGCAGAGGTGCACTTGAACTTTTTTTTTCCATTTATATAATTAATTTCTAATAGATTGACTTCTTAACACTGGATTTTCCTTGTTCAATCTATGATTATGTATTCTATCTTAATTTCTTCTTGTATTTCTTCATTTTTCATGAGTAGTTAAATATTTAGCTAGGGTTGTGGCTCAACCCTAGTGTGAATACTTAATGAATATTTAATTTTAGGGCTAGTTTTTTATTGGGTTAGTGATATCTAGCCTTGTTTATGCTTAAATTCTAGAATTAATGGTTGCAAATATTGATTTATGCCTTTTTTACCTAGACTTTGCTTGATAAAGAGAAACTAGGCTTAGGAAAACTTGGCTTTCAAGGAATTGAGGTGAATTCAAGAAATTGATAGCCCCAATAAAAGGGTCAAATCTAGAGACAATAAGACCCCACTTGAGCATATATCACTTGATTTGTGCAAATACCTATTTGGGCTTGAGAAAGCCAAATAGGGCAAAATCACTCAAATGTCCAGGAGGTATCGAGTGAGCAATTGCTTGCGTTTGCTATATCACAACCCCTAAAAATCAAACTTACCTATAGTTTACAACCTGTTAGGTAGCCACCTAGGTGGAGGTCACGACCCGAGATTTTATTTATCAATTGAAAAATACTCAAAACTGAAAACATTGTCTTCTAGTTATTATCTGCAATCCTTAGCTAAAAGTAGAAATAGAAAACAACCAATGAATATGTGGAAGTCCTATCTAAGGCATATCATACATTAGCTCTAGTTATATAACTAATGCAAATTCTAATTCCATGTGGATTCAATCCTGGCTCGTATTGGGTTTATTATTGCTTCGACCGCCTCACTACCTATTTGTGGTGTGAGTTTGGGCGAGATCAAGTTTTGGCACCATTGTCGGGGAGTTAAAGGGATTTATCTATATATCTAGGTTTTTTGTGGGTTTCGTCTTTCTTTCCTTCTGAGTTATTAACTTGTGTTTGAATTGATTCTAGGTACGAAAATGGCTCTCAACAATGAGCCCATCGGAAATGTGCACTTGGGGGAATATGTGGACAATGATGCATGTATAAGGTTCATATTGAAACTCAAGCTAATAGACGAGGCTGCGCGTCTCACGATAATGTGCCCATCCCTCCCCCACCTTTAGCAAGATCAGCAATCCACCGATAATTGCCAAACGAGGGTTATGCAAGTGCTATAGTCCCGCCCCGCATTCGGGCGGGCAGCTTCCAAATCACAAACGTGATGCTTACACTACTTGAACAACGGGTTTTCCTACAAACATCTCAGGGGTTCGTCAACACTTATTGGGGGATCAAGCAAAAAAATATTTCTGAGGATGCGTTGAGGGTGATGCTATTTCCTTTTTCTCTACGGGGAAAAGCTTTGGATTGTTTACAGAGATTGCATAACCACTCCATCACCACTTAGGATGAGTTGGCAGAAAATTTCATTTCTAAATTCTTCTATCTAGGACATATAGCAACGCTTCAGGATGAGATTCTTGCCTTCAAGCAAGAACCCAATGAGCCATTGCACGAGATTTGGGAAAGATATCGTACCATGGTTAAAGAGTGTCAAGATAATGATATGAATGTGGCCATGATCCAACAGACCTTCTATAAGGGGGTTAACACAACTATTCTATGTATGGTTAACAAACTCGTCGGGATAACTTCATGAACACGCCATATGCCGAAGCTTGTGAAATTCTTGATGAGATGGCGGATACCTCTTCGGCATGGCAAAGTAGAGCCAATGTGCCACAAGGTGACCCTAATGTTATTCACCTACACAAGAAGCTATATGACCACGGGCAAGCTATAGCCGAGTTGACTGCTACCATGAACCAATTGGTAAAAGGCACAACTTCAACAAGTCCAAGGGACAAAACAAGTGCATGCTATAGAAGGTGTGAATATGATGGTAAACAAAAGCTGGCAACAAGGTCAACAAATGCAAAATTGTCCAGAGCAATTTATGCAAGATGATAGTGATTATGATCAAGGTGATTCATTCAATGAGCAAGATGAAGAAGTTCAATATGTCAACAATTATCAAGGTCAAAGAAACAATGCTTAAGGGCAAAATCAACAACCATGGAGGTCACAAGGGAACCAAGGTAATTAGAACAACCAAAACCACCAAGGCAATTAGAGTGGTGGTAATTCTAATCAAAGCCATTGGAAAAATCAAGGAAACCAAGGCAATTAGAGTAATCAAAGAAATCGGGGCAACAAAAATCAAGGCAACTGGGGTGGAAATAATCAAGGAGGTTGAAACAACAATAATAATTGGGGGGGGGGGGGGGGCAGGTTTTCAAAGGCCTCTGATGTTCCAACAACCAGGCAATCCACCTCCTTATCCTTCTCAAGACCCGAGTTATTCTTCTAATGAGATGGGTATTATTGAAAACATGTTTAAACAGGTGCTGGAGAAGAATGTCGACTTCAATTATCAAATAGCCTCGCATAACATTTCTATTCGCAATTTGGAGGTTCAATTAGGCCAAATCTTATAGGCTTTGAACACTCGTCCTAAGGGGGCACTACCTAGTGATAAGGTGGTAAACCCGAAGAGTGGGAACAATACCGGACGTGCTATGGCTGTGACCAATAGAAGTGGAAAATGTGGAGATGCAACCATCTCAAATCAATGAAGGATTATGGATGAAGATCTTTGGTTCAAGAGGATTAAAAACAAAGCAATGTGGTTCAACCTAATGAAGAAGTGAGAATTGATATAGATGAAAGTGTGGAGAAGACGCAAGAAGAGGTGAACCTGTCTAGGGAACACGTGATTGACATGCCGGAACCGGTGGTGCCAAAGGCTAAGGCACCAATGCCAAGGCCTCCTCCTTCATACCCTCAAAGGATTGCAAAGCAAAACAGTGATAACCAATTCAAAAGGTTTATTGATATGATGAAGAGTTTGTCCATAAATTTTCCATTGGTTGAGGCTATGGAGAAAATGTTGGGATATGCAAAATTCATGAAGGATTCGGTAACCAAGAAAAGATCAATGAATTGTGAAACCATCAAGATGACTCATCAAATGAGTGCTATTGTGCACCTAATGGCTTCAAAGTTAGAAGATACAGACACTTTCACTATCCCTTGCACTACTAGAAGTGCTGATTTTTTCAAACCATTATGTGATGTCAAGGCAAGTATCAACTTGAAGCCCTACTCGGTGTTCAAAACTTTGGGAATTGGGAAACCAAGAACCACATCCATGAGGTTGCAAATGGCGAATCGGACAATGAACAAGCCTTTGGGCATTATTGATGTTGTATTGGTTAGAGTTGATAAGTTCATCCTCCCTACGGACTTCGCTATCCTTGATCGTGAAGTGGACTATGAGCTGCCTATCATTTTGGGTAGAACTTTACTTGCTATGGGGAAGGCTCTTGTTGATGTGGAAGCTGGTGAGTTCTCCTTCCGGGTGTGTGACAAAAAGGTAGTTTTCCACGTGTGCAAATAAATGAGGCAAATGAATAGTAATGAAGTTTGTTCATTTGTGGATCTGGGGACCGACGAGATAGTTGATGATGCTAGTGCAACGATGAATGTTGAGGACAAACTGGTAGCAGTTTTACTCAATATGAGGAGAATGATGGCTATGCAAAGTGTGTGAATACATTGCAAGTCATGGGGTCATACACTTATGAGCCCCAAAAGCTATCTTTGAATCTTGAAAAATGGAAGACTCCTCAAACAAAGCCCTCAATAAAGGAGCCTCCTACCTTGGAGTTAAAGACATTGCCACCGCACATCAGGTATGAATTCCTTGGCCCTTCTTTTACTTTACCAGCTATTTTTTCTTTGTGCTTAACTAACATGCAGGTAGAGTCCACTTTAAAAAGGATAAAAAAGGCAATCGGTTGGACTTTGGTGGATATCCGGGGCATAAATCCCGCCTTTTGCATGCATAATATTATCTTGGAGGAGGGTACAAAACCCTGCGTTGAACATCAAAGATGATTGAATGAAGCAATGCAAGAGGTGGTGAAGAAGGAGATAATCAAGTGGTTTGATACCGAGGTTGTCTACCCCATTTATGATAGCTCGTGGACCTCTCCGGTGCAATGTGTACCAACGAAAGGGGGCATGACTGTGGTGACAAATGAAAAGAATGATTTGATCCCAACGAGAATTTTCACCGGGTGGCGAGTGTGCACGGACTATAGGAAGCTCAACAAAGTTATACGCAAAGATCATTTCACGCTTCCATTTCTTGACCAAGTGCTTGATAGGTTGGCCGGACGTGCTTTTTATTGATTTTTTGATGGATACTCCGGCTATAACCAAATTCTTATTTCTCCCAAGGACCAAGAGAAGACCACTTTCACATATCTTTATGGTACTTTATCGTTTTCAAGGATGCCTTTTGGGTTGTGTAATGCACCGTGACTTTTTAATAGTGTATGATGGCTATTTTCACCGACATGGTGAAGGAAATTCTTGAGGTTTTTAAGAATGTTTTTTCGATGGTTGGGAACTCGTTTGAAGAATGTTTGAACAATTTGGATAGGGTATTGGCTAGATGTGAGGAGACCAATTTGGTATTGAACCGGGAAAAGTGTCACTTCATGGTTGAGGAAGGCATTATCTTCGGCCACAAGATTTCAGAACATGGTATTGAGATTGACCAAGCTAAGATTGAGGTGATATCCAAACTCCCTCCTCCTACATCCGTGAAGGGAGTGAGGAGCTTCTTGGGTCATGCGGGTTTTTATCACTGATTCATCAAGGATTTTTTCAAGGTGGTAACCCTTTGTGTAAACTTATGGACAAGGATGCCAAGTTCTATATCAATGAAGATTGTATAGAGGCATTTGAGTTGCTTAAGTTCAAGTTGACTACTACTCCTATTATCACCGCACTGGATTGGAGCTTGCCTTTTGAGCTCATATGTGAAGCTAGGAATGTTGCAGTTGGAGCGGTGTTGGGGAAAAGAATCAACAAAATATTCCATCCAGTCTACTATGCTAGCAAGCCATGAATGGTGCCCAAGTTAACTGTACCATGAACGAAAAGGAGCTATTTGCTATTGTGTTTGCCATGGAGAAGTTTAGACCGTATTTGATGGGTACTAAGGTGATTGTGCACAACGACCATGCGGTGCTTCGGTATTTGATGAGCATGAAGGATTCTAAGGTGAGGTTGATGCCGCGGGTGCTTCTTTTGCAAGAGTTTGATATAGAGATTCAGACCCAAAGGATAGTGAGAATCAAGTGGCAGACCACGTATCCCGTTTGGAGGAGGAGGGGAGGCCACATTGTATACAGTAGAAATTGACTGCTCGATCTAACGAGCATCAAGGCATCTCGAGGATTATCAGTAATCGACCCCGAGAATTCTCAGTGGACGACTCCAAGATAGTATACGCGATGACTAGCCCTGAGTTAGGGTGAATTAGCTGTCTTGCCAGATCAAGGTGGAGTTCCCAAGGTGCGTACATATAGCTAGCCTAGTCTAGTGGGCTAGTAAGAAAAATGAATCAAGGAATTAAATAGTTGTACCAGCCCCACATCTTTGTAACTAATGCATTTGTACTATATTAGGATTCCCCCTCCTATAAAAGGGGATCCTTGTCATTTTGTAGAGGTTGGCCACTCAATACCAAAAAATACAAAAACATTCTCTCTGGTCTCTTATATATTCTCCTGAGTTCATTACTTCATGTATTGCTTATATTTATTCTGTTTTATCTATTGTTCTTCATTTACTGCCTATTATTGGCCATAAAGAGTCGTCGTTGATTCTATTATTACTATTATTCATCCGCCGATTACCCTCGATAATTCCTAGCCGAGCACTTGACTCAACCCCAAGGCCCCCGAATAGGTGAGCTCGAGGCCCCAATTGGCAAATATTCGGTTCAATCAACATCTCATTTTTAAGCTCTAATCTAGCTTCTAAATTTTTCATATAGCATCAACAACCAGCATAAAAATAGATTACATATTTTTAGAATCCCATAATCAAATTTTAATTATTATAACCATTTTCATGGTAACCATACATGTTGGCCTTGAGATCAATGATTCATTTCCCAATGTGAAACTCCTATCCATTTCGGTGGCTAGGATGCGATGGTTTGCCTATTTAGCCAATTGTCTTTTAAGCGACATTGTACCAAATGATTTCTCTTAAAACCAAAGGAAGAAGCTCAAACAAGATTGTTTGGATTACTATTGTGATGAGCCGTATATTTTTCTAATATGTACCGGTGGTGATCCAGTGATGTATGCCGGAAGAAGAACAAATAGAAATTCTTAAAGCTTGCCACTCTTCACCTTATGGTGGTTATCATGGTGGAGCTCGAACGGCTACAAAGGTTTTAACTTGTGGATTCTATTGGCCTACCCTTTATAAGGACGCTACTGAGCTTGTCAAGCATTATGATGAATGCCAAAGGGCTGGTGGGATCTCAAAGAATGATAAAATGCCTCTCACCACCATTTTGGATATAGATATCTTCAACGTGTGGGGTATTGATTTCATGGGCTTGAAGAAAAGAATCTTTACAAGGTTTGGTACTCCAAGGGCCATTATTAGTGATGGGGGTTGGCATTTTTGTAACCGGGCTTTTTATAGCTTACTCACCAAGTATGTTGTCACTCATAAAGTCTCAACTCCCTACCATCCTCAAGCAAGCTGACTGGTTGAAGTCTCCAATCGGGAGATCAATAGTATTTTGTCAAAGTCTGTCAATGCCAATCGGACAGATTAGTTCAGAAAACTTTCTGATGCTCTTTGGGCTTATAGGACGGCCCACAAGATGCCAATTGGGATGTCTCCATATCAATTTGTGTTTGGGAAGGCGTGTCATCTTCCGGTAGAACTTGAGCATAAAGCTATGCGGGCTTTGAATAAGTTGAACCTTGAGTGGAATGTTGCGGCTAACCTAAGAGTGGCATATTTGAATGAGCTTGATAAATTCCGGTATTATGCCTACACAAGTTCGTCCCTTTACAGGGAAAAGATGAAGTACCTCCATGACAAGTGTATCCACAACAAAGAGTTCAAAGAAGGTGATTTGGTGCTATTGTTCAATTCCCCGTTGAGGTTGTTTTCATGCAAGATGAAATCAAAATGGAGTGGGACCTTTGATGTAGTGAATGTAACCCCCTTTGCTGCTCTAGATTTGAAAAATTAGAATGATGAGTTTTTTAGAGTTATGTGTACCAGGTTAAACATTATCTGGGAAAGGTTGATAATGGCCATGTTGTGGCAGTTCTCCATTTCTTGCGATTGGTAGTTTGCGTCGTGTCGCGACGTTAAATCAGGCGCTTCTTGGGAGACAATCCATGTCTTTTTCTTTCGTTTATTTTCTTTCTTTTTAGATAGGTTTGGTTTCGTGCTAACCACTGATGTTGCGGCCACATTCAATTTTATGCGACATGCAGCATGACTTCTCAAAGGACAGATAAGGAGTGCCGTCCATATCAACATTATGCGGCTGCACTCATGTAAAAGACTGGGTCCCACGGGTAAAAAGTATAAATAGAACTTCTCTCTTATTTTTACACTTTTTGCTCCTCTAAAATGACAGAACTTGCACAGTAAATCTCCCCATTTGCACTCAAATTATTTAATAAATTCTTCACATGCATCTTCATTATTGGTATGTTCAATTCCTCATTAGATCCTTTATCTTTTATTTGCTTTTGTTCATAGATTTAGGGTTAATTTTATGCTAAAAATGTCAGAGTTTTGTTATTTCTACTTAGAAATCAAGCGGGTACCTTTTTCTATGATAATTGGAGGTTGGGTAATGTGCTAATGAGGGTTGATTTCTAATACCATGTCAATTAGAGAACAAAAATGCATGAACCCTAAGGTCCGTGCTCGTTAATTTTGAATTATGCGGTCACACACATTTTTGTGTGGTCCGCAGTGGGGGCTATGTGGCCGCACACACTTTTTTACGATCTACAACCCTCCAATATCTGAGAATACTGAGCTTGACTTATGCGACCACGCTCAAAATTGTGCGGTCCGCAATGGACTTATATGGCCGCATTAAATTTTGTGCGATCCGCAGTGATAGAAGTTCAGAGACCCAGTAGTCTGAACCTAGGGCACTGTGCAACACCCATTTTTATGCAGTCCGTAATAGGTAATCTGCAGCTGCACCTATTTTTGTGTTGTATGCAATGGGCTATCTGCGGTCGCACTTATTTTTGTGCAGTTCGCATTGCTCTTCTGAGACAAGTTTACTACAACTTGCCATCCTGAATTTTAGTGCCTCTATATGCATTATAACCTTCAATTGTGACTGATTCTTATTCTTATATGCTGCAGACAATGGTTCGTTCTCGTGGTAAAATACATACACTACAAAGGAGGCCAGAACCCTCTCGAGGCCGAGGTCGAGGCAAAAGCAACCTACCTCTAGCACTCCAAAAAATTATAAGCAAGAAAGCAACAACACATAGAGCCCCTGCACCTTACACTTCAGAGACTAGTGAGTATGTCCCCTCTGGGAAACTTCTGAGGGTAAGTCCGTGCAAGCACAACTAGACGCCCAATCACAACAAAGACAACAATTTCTTGGGAGATTTCATTTGGTAGATGAATCCTCCTCAGCTGACACTTCATCAGAAGGTGTGGAAGAGGGCAGTCAAGATTCTGAACCCCCTTCCTCACATGCTCCCCTAGCTCCAATAAATACAAATGATGACGACGATGTCCCATATGATGGGAGAGGTAGTGACGTTGCAGTGGCATGGTTAGAGAGGTCAAGGTAACAAGAGATTTGGAAGGACCATTTTGTCAGTGCAAATGCCTTTGCAAAGTTTCGGGAATGGTGGCCACAGAGGTCGCTTACTCTTGAGCGACAATTTTTTATCAAAGACCTAAAAAAACTCAATCCTGATATAGTTAAGCAATTCTAAGAGAGGAATGGTTGAAGATGGTTCACCAAAAAAGTTCTGGATACAAATGATTACCTCGTCAAGGAGTTCTACTCAAATGTTGCTTACATCAAGTAGGGAACAAAAGTGACAAAAGTGTGGAATCTGAAGATCCGCTTTGACTCCTGTGCACTGAACTCGTATTTGGGTTTTGAAGAAGTTGAGGCAGTGCAGTATTTGGAGAAGCTAGCCATGAGTGATGCAGCTAGCCCGTGATTGGCTGATATTTTAGTGATTTCAGGGTCAACGCCTCCGTGGCTCACAGCTGGAGTTCCAATTCTTCGGGCCATTCTAAAGTTTGAAGAAAAAGGGTGGCAAGCATTTGTGTGTAGCCACATTGACCCATGCCTCAATGAAACATGCTCTTAATTCTCCCTGCAGTTCAGGTGTCCTCAATTATAGTTGGATTTCTGGTAAGTGTTGGTGTAATCATGTCCACCAACATCACTCCAGCTGTCCAGAATGGTGAGAGATCCTATTCGTACCCAAACTTCTTCACCGAGTATTTTAAGGATCAAGGAGTGGATTCCAAGCATTATGATACAAATGTGAAGGCCAAGAAGCCTTTAACCTGGTACCACATTTAGGGCGCTAACAACCCTAAGTTCAAGGTTAAATCTACTACCTCCACTGGTCACTCTGAGGAGCTAGCGGTAGTGGCTACTGATTCAGCTATCGAGCCTTCCATAATAGTCGTTACTTCCACCGGGACAATAGCCATTCCACCATCTTCATCTACCGGACCTCCTGCTTCTACTAGACTTCCAGTACCATTGCTAGTGCCTACTTCATCTACCTATTCTCAGACTGCACTGCGAGTATCCCAAACATTGGCGAGTCTCAACAACTAGATGCAGGCAGCTACTACAAAGCTGACTGATATTTCCAGTGTTGTTGCTGCACAATCCTCAGCCTCACCAGCCCCAGCACAACTATAGGTACCTCCGTCGGTGGAGGAAGCATTGAAGAAGATTCTAAAAAACCAAAAGACCATTAGAGATACTCTGGAGGTACATGGGAAGGTCATTGCAGACTTGACCAAGGAGGTCAAGAAGATGAAGAAGTCTCAAGCGTCAAAGAAGTTCGTAGAGAAGTTGACTAAGGAGGTCTAGAAGATTGCTTCCGCAGGGGATTTGCCACCAGATCTGCTCATGGAGACAGCCCCTCCAGCATCACAGACAATATCAGATGCAGTAACCGGCCAGTCTAAAGAGCCGGTTGACCCTTCCCACAAAGCTGAAGAGATGATCTGGATGCTCATCAAAAAAGTTGACCCAAAGCCTGGTGATGATGAGATACAACTTAAGGGTGAGATTGCTGAGGATCCCATGCAGAATGAGACCACATAGGGAGTTCTCTTAACTCTTTACCCTTTCCGTGTTCTAATATTTGTTAAGCATTGGGGAATATTCTTATTTTTCATTTGGGGGGTGGTCTATTCTTATTATTTTGACATTTAGGTTGTAATAACTCTAATACTATTTTCTTTTTATCTTTTTTTTCATTTGGTATGTATATATTTTCTCCATTTGATGCAAATATTCATTCCCCTTATGTATATATTCTTCTTCCTTATGTATATATTAATTTGACTTCGGTTTGTATATTACTTTTATCTCGCTTTCTGTAGTTTATAAGAAGTATTATAACTTATTATTTACTTTAGCAGACTCTTTTTAATTTGCTAGTTTCTTTTTACATTTTGACTGATAAATAAGCTTGTGATTTTCTTAATGCCACGGTTCTTTCCAAAGGTGGATTATTTATGAATCGGGTGGCTCTTCCCGACAATTGATGGCGTGACAACCTTCTTAAGAGGTTGAGTCCCTTTTCTTTTATGTTTTAGTTTTATATATAGTAGTAATGAATAAAAGGGATATCAAGCATACTTCACTTGGTACTAACACATTTACCTATGATCGTATGGTTAAAAAAAAGTTGTTGGCAGAAAATAGCTCTAGTTGTGACTCTTTTGACTCTTGTGTTGACTTATGCGCTCATCGAGTGGTTCGAATCAAGCCATTTGCGATTCTCAATCTTAGCTAGGGTTGTTATGGACCCTCGAATATGTTCTATTTAGCAATCCAGGAGCATGAGAGGTGAGATGTTTAGTTGAAAGTCCAAGTTCCCATTCTAATGGTCTAGAACTTGCCCCGAATGTTTGTCTAGGCAAAATTCTAAGTGTAGCTTGGCTTGATAAATTATCGCAGGCTCTCCTTGATCCGATTTGAAATTTGAGATCTTCCATGGCCTACCAATGTGATATCCCTAGTCAACACTTTTGAATCGAACCCCTTTTTCTTTCAATAACCATGTTACAAGCCTTCATCTGTTTTGTAATGACTCCTCTCTTAGCACCCGATCTTTCCTACCATTCTTGAGAAACAATTGGCAAAAGTATAAGTGTGGGTGAGAGAAGAGGGGTTTGAAAATGATGAAAGGTACAAATAAGAGAAAGAAATGAAGAAAAGGGAAGGCAAAGAAAAGAAAGAAAGAACAAAATGAAAAATACCAAAAAGAAAGTGAATAAAGTGAAGAGTTGAAGGGAATCCAAAAGAAAATGAGTAGGAAAAGTTGAAGTAGATAGAAAAGGTGAAAAATGATTGTCGTGTTTAAGAAAGAGTGACGTTACGTCCCTTTCGTTCCCCCGAGGAAGAGAATATGACTCAAAGACTCGAGAAAGTATGAGCCAGAAAGAGAAAACGGAGTGCTTACGAAAGATAAAACCATTCTTTTCAAACAAGTCCTACTTTAATCCAAAAGCCTTCATTACATCGCGCAAAATTCCTACATGATTTCAAGTTGAGTGAGCTTACATTAGTGGTGATTTATATGAGGGGCAAGCTTATGGTACTTAAAGCCGGACTTGTGACGTTCTTTTGAGAGAGATGAATGAACTTTTCACAATCCTTGCTTCGAGTGCTATATTTTAAATTGAGATTTGCTAATTGAGAGTAGAGAAGGAGGAGTTTGGGATCCAGAATGACCTACGTGAAAGAGCGAGCCTCCTTGATGGAAAGAGTCAACTCTTGATGCTTTAGTGTCACACTAGAGCTATTGTACTCAAAAAATCAAATCATTGTATTATTGATAATTCATATGTGTAGTGATTAGTTGTTGGTCCCAATTGATATGTGTCTATCAGCTTAGGCAAGATGAAATATCCTTTTTTCTAGTGAAAGTGGGAATTGCCTTATTTGCTTGAGGACAAGAAAAAGCTTAAGTCTGGGGGAGTTGATAAGTAGGCATTTTGACTGTTTAGTTGCTCTCTTGTACTTTCATTTTAACCCAAAAATGCTTAAAGGTATTCCCACAAACTAACAAAATGTGCTTACTTGCAGGAATATTGAGAATTGAGCCAAAGAAGGAAAAATCAACTCATAAAGGAGTCAAAAGTGATCAAGAGCCAAAACTGGAAAAAGAAAGTAGCAGTACGGAATGCACAATTTTAGTACGGCCATAGAATGAGGTTCAGAGAAGGGATTTTAGACAACTCAAACAGTGCGGCCGCACCAAAATTGTTGAGCCGCAATCATAATTATGCGATCTGCAAGAGTGAAGAATCAGAGAGTTGATCAAAGTCCAAAAGACAAAGAGTGTGGAGCGCATCACTTTTGTGCGGTCGCAATCATTTTTATGCAGACTGCAAAAGACCTCAAGTTCCCGTCCCTAGTTCCCAAGTATGTGGACCGCACCAGAATTGTGCGGCCGCATAAGGCCATTTTGCGGTCCGCATTAGAATTATGTGGCCGCATAACCTCCATAGGGATATTTTTGTTAGATATTTTCAGCTTAGTATAAATACAACTTTTTGTCATTTTTAGGTTAAGTTTAGTTTATAGAGGTGCACCTGAACATTTTTCTTTACTTCTTTAAGTAGTTTTGTAAAAGGTTGACTTCTTTACACTAGATTTTCCTTGTTTAATCTATGATGATGCATTCTATCTTAATTTCTTCTTGTATTTCTTCATTTTTCATGAGTAGCTAAATTTTTAGCTAGGACTGTGGCTCAGCCATAGAGTGGATACTTAATGTGTAATTTTAGGGCTTTTTTTGTGATTGGGTCAGTGATATCGAGCCTTGTTTATGCTTAAATTCTAGAATTAATGGTTGCAAATATTGATTCATGCCTTTTTGACCTAGTCTTTGCTTGAGAAAGAAAGAAGAGGTTTAGGAAAACATGGCTAGAAAGGAATTGAGGTGAATTAAACAAATTGATAACCCCAATTAAACAGTAAAATCTAGAGACAGTAAGACCCGACTTCAGCATACATCACTTGATTTGTGCAAATACCCATTTGGGCATGAGAAAACTAAATTGGGCAAAATCACTCAAACTACCAAGAGGTATAGAGTAAAGCAATTACGTGTGTTTGCTATGCCACGACCCCGATAAATCAAACTTGCCCTATAGTTTACAACCTGTTAGGTAGCCACCTAGGTGGAGGTCACGACCCTGGATTTACTTTATCATTTGAAAAACACTCAAAATCAAAAACACTATCTTCTAGTTATTATCCGCAATCCTTTACTAAAAGTAGAAATAGAAAACAACCAAAGAATATGTGGAAGTCCAATCTAAGGCACATCATACATTAGCTCTAGTTATATACCTAATCCAAATTCTAACTCCCTGTCGATTCGATCTCGACTCGTGTTGGGTTTATTATTGCTTCGACCGCCTCACTACCTATTTGTGGTGTGAGTTTGAGTAAGATCAGTAGCTAGTCTTGGAGTTACCTGACTTTGCCAAGACATTTGAGCTGCAGACAGATGACTTGGACTTTGGCATTAGGGGTGTCCTGATGTAGGATAAGAATCGCATTGCATTTGAGAGCTGCAAGTTAAATGAGACAGAGTAGTGTTACACAGTGCAAAAGAAGAAGATGACTGCCATTATGCATTTCCTTCGGACATTGTGAAATTGTTTGCTTGGGTCGAGGTTTGTGGTTAAGACCGACAACGTGGATACTAGCTGCTTTCAAACACAGAAGCAGCTCACACCAAAATAGGCTAGGTGGCAGAATTTATTGTTCGAGTTTGACTATGTGCGGGAGTACAAGCCGGGAAAAGGTAACATTGTAGCTGATGCCTTGAGCTAGAAAGCCGAGCTTGCTGCCATCACTTCAGCAAGTTGCAACATTCGTGAGGATATAAAAAGCATGCAGCATGATTCAGCAGCTAAAAAAAGTATCGATTTAGCAACCAGGGCAAGACGAGACTTTTTGGGTAAAAGCCGGTAGCTTACCACGGGTTGGCGGGTCTACGTGTCTAAGTTTGGAGACATTAGGTGGCAGATCATAAGGGAGAGTCATGAGATAATGTGGGCTTGTTATCCAGGCCAACGTCGCACTATGGCCTTAGTTGAGTCAGTATACTTTTGGCCACGCATGCGAGATGACATAGAGTGTTATTGCATGCTTGTCTAATATGCCAGCAGAACAAGATTGAGCAACAACAGCCCGGAGGACTTTTTGAACCACTACTAGTCGCTGAGTGTCCATGGGAGAGCGTGACTATGGAATTTATCAATTGTCTACCGAAGTTCTATGGTTATGGTACTATTATGGTGCTCATGGATAGATTTTTTAAATATGCCACATTCATGTCCGCCTCACTAGGTTGAACTCCTAAGGAAGCTGGCAAGCTATTCTTTAAGAACAAGGTGAAGTATTGGGGCTTACCAAGGCATATTATCAGGGATCAAAACCCCCATTTTACTAGGAACTTTTTGAAAGAGTTATTCGACATACTTGGCACGAAACTGCACTTTTTCACTAGTTTCCACCTACAGACGGATGGACCAACAGAACGGGTCAATGCCTTACTAAAGTGCTACTTGAGGCGTTATGTAAGCGCGCATTAGAAAGATTGGGAAAGGCTCCTAGTATCTCCCAATTCTCTCATAACTTGTAGAAGAGTGAGTCCACAGGGAAGACACCATTTGAGCTAGCCACCGGCCAACAATCAAAAACTCCACATTCATTACCAACCATGTTCGAGGGAAAGAGCTTGTGGGCTTATCATATGGCTAATGATAGGAGGATCATCTTGACACTGATAAGTCCTACTTGGATAAAGCATCTAAGAAGTTAAAGAAGTTTACGGACCGTAAGTGGCGTACCACGAAATATAGAGTTGGGGACATGGTCATGTGGAAGTTTAACCCAAGATAGTTAAAGGAACTACCGGGCATACATCAGAAATTAATTCGCAAGTGTGAGAAGCCATTTAAGATCATCGCCAAGGTAGGAAAGATCTCCTACAAGCTAGACATGCCATCGTATCTTAAGATCTACCTTGTCTTCCATATCAGCATGCGTAAGCCATATCATGAAGATAAAGGTAATCCAAGCAGGGGCCAATCAATTCGAGCGCCTATTATTATCACCACTTTGCATGATTGGGAGATTGAGGCTATCATTGATTACCAGGGCAGGAGAAAACAAGGGAAGAAAGCCACCGCTATGTTCCTCGTCCATTGGAAGGGGTAATCACCGAAGGAGGCCATGTGGGCACGACATGAAGACTTATGTCAATTCAAAGATAAGATCCTAGAGTTTATGTAGCAGCATTGCGCCGCGGTCTTTGCAAGATTAGGTGGGGGAGAGTGTAATGACCTGCCAGTTCATCATGCCACATAGGTAGAATTTAGCATTTATTGGTGCCATGTGGAAGCTTACTTAGGAGGACGGCTAGAATTTGTTAGAGAATTCTAGAGAAGTATGGGCATTTCCATTGGAAGACCTTAGATCCCTATAGATTTGTGTATACGGTGAAATTGGAGGGTCCAATTTCTTATCATTAAAGTGCTTCGGAAGGTCACCTCGAAGGCTTGAGGCCATGGTCAAGCATCCCCCCTCGAGGATCGTCGACACTCGACCTCATGGTAGCATTGGTCACGGTAATGGTAGAAATGGAAAGTTCCCAAGGCACATGCCTGGGACTGACAAAGTTTGCTGGTCTACTCTAAATCCGAGCCAGGGCGTCATTTAGTTGTCCCGTCTCCCTATCTTTGTAATTAATGCCTCTTGTACTTCGTTGGGATTCCCCTCCTATATAAAGGGATCCTTGTTATTTTTGTAACCCTCCGTTGCTTTTGTTGCTCCACACGAATATACAAAGAACATTCTCTCTGCTTTCTAACATACTTTCTTGTTATTGTAACACCTCCTTTTTACACCCCCGAGGGGTATACAAGGGAATTTTTCTAATTTAAGTAACATTATTCAAAACGAAATTATTTTATTTAATTTTTTTAAAGTCGCCACTTGGGATAGTTTATTTGTTGTCCCAAGTCACCTGTTTATTTTAAATCCCAAATTGAAGAAATTTTTATTTTTATTCAAAAGTTTGCGAACAAGAATTATTGATAAGGAATTCTGTTAATCCGGAAGAAGGTGTTAAGCATTCCCGGATTCAGTGGTTCTAGCACGGTCGCTTAAGCTATTAATGATTGGCATATTATCTGATTTACTACATGTTTTAAACCTATTGTGCATTTTAACTTTTTAAACCGCTTTTAATCATTTGTTGTTACATATTGCGAATCATGTCACGGAAACCGTACCCACGATCTACACATGTTTAATTTTAAAAGATTAAATCGTGATCGGGTCACATAAATGTACCCCCGAATTTTAATAATTAAGCATCACAAAACTACGTCACGGGAACCGCACCCGTAGCTATGACAACTATTTAATTAACGCGTCTAAAGCAAACTACGAAAGTTCAAAGCAATTTCTATACTAATTTTGTATTTATGTAAGGGCCATAGATTATAGGATTTTATTTGTGTATTGCGCACCTCAAATTATTTTCTAAAAGAATTAGCTCTTGATCTAATTTTGTGAGGGCCATGTCTTAATGGTTTTGTTTTGGGCATGACACACCTCAAATTATTTTAAGAAAAGGTTTATATATTTTAAAGGCAAACTAAAGGTACTCCTATTTTTAATCTAATTTAAAACTAGTTATCACAACCACGTCACAGGAGCCGTACCCGTAATTGTAATAGCTTAATTGCATGCCTAAAGCAAACTAACGGTGTTCAATGAATTAAATTACTATACCATTTTGAGATTACACGTGAAAGGCGATTATGGACATCCAATTGTGAAACGGAGTGTAAAATTTAACTAAAGGAATTAATACCAATCTTGTCCAGACAAACACACAAAAAAATATAATTCGCTTGAATCGGCATCAAACAAGCCAGCATAAAGAAACAAGGGAAAATAACCAGCGAACGTAAAAAACTAAAAGAGATGGATTAGAATAAAGTGAGAGTCGATGAACTAACAAACTGCATTTTCATTTTTACCCACACTCCTAATAAGCTAGAAGATATGGTAACTGAATTCCCATAGCCAACTCTCTTTCTTTCTTTTTTAACTAATTCCCTAAATGCCTAATTCCATCTATCTAGGCTTACATGGGAGAATTATTCCAACATTTAGCATTGAATAACACATGGTCGGATTGAGCTCCATAGAAGCACACAAGAAACATTTCATATACCAAATCTCATCCACATGCCGAATAACCAAGCAATTACTACTCGAACGTCACCATCTAAGACAATGATAAGTGAATCCATTTATTTAATAACAAAATTCATTCAAGGCTTCAATCTTTCATTAATAAAAGAGGATAAATTAATTTATTATCAAAGATAAGAAAATGATGGCAAATACCTTAGCCCCCCACTGATTCTTGTTAGCAAAAAAACAAAACTTTCAATATACCGTGGCCAAGGAATACTCAAAACGAGTCAATGACTTGTGAAAACGTGATAGTAGAAAAAGTAGTATAAGCACTGACAAAGGCGGACCCAGGATTTAAGCCTTACGGGGCCACCATTATTTTTAATATGCCATTTACCAACAATAAAATTCGGGTATAACTCTTTGAAATGACTACGATAATTTATCATCAAAATAAAAACATCAATATTATTAAATACCATTAACTTGATACTAATATAACAAACGCATATTGTCCACTCATAGTTGAACTCGACGCATTTTCATATTTTGAAAACGGTCAATAATAGCATCATTGCTTATATTTACAAACACTTCCTTCTCAAAGTAACAAATTAAACAATCATTTAAAAATGCATCACCAATACTACTACGCAATTCATCTTTGATGTACTTCATAGATGAGAATGCTCTTTTCACCATTGCAGTTGCGACAGGTAAAATTAAAGTCTACTTCACAAGCAAATAAACAAGTGAATAAGTCTCCACAAGATTTGTCTCAACCAATACTTTCGCCAAATCACCAATTCCTTTCAAATCAGAGAACCTAGGGTCACCATGTTGCATATGCCATATGAAAGTGTCAAGTTGGCGACTAAGATCTCGAAGCTTCAATTCGCCAAAATCATCGGGATAATGCTTGGCTAGTGTCATTATTCTTTCCTTATCAAAATTAGCAAATGAGTTAGCCAGATTCAAGCTAGCCATACCAAGAAGCAGGTTATTACTCACAACATCAAAACGACTATTAAGCTGCAGAAATTATAAATCAATCACGGCATAAAAAAGCTCAATACGTAACTGATGTGAATAAGTAACACTAGAAGGCCAACGCTTCAACTTTCCAGGAATATAGAATTTTTCCATTTTGGGCATCAAAATATCATGTTTTACACAAAATAAATATACTTCATCCATCAATGATTCCCATCCTTTATCTCTCATTTCTTGCAATCTTTTTTTTTGTGATATCAAGAAATACCATGGCATTGACAATATCTTAATCTTTCTTTTGTAATGCTTTGCTCAACTCGTTTGACATTATCAACACTTTCAACATTAAGTGAAGCAAGTAAACATATTCAAATGCTTTAATTTTACTCGAAAAAGCTTCTGCTTAATGAGTGTTTCATTAGCAAAGAAAGTACTACTTCTTTCAACGACTTTGCAGATGTATCACTAACACGAATAAAACTAATAAATGGCTCGTTCACTTGGCCTTTTTTGTCAATATACCTCAAAACAAGGGCCATTTGTTCATGGTGTGAAATATACTTGGACTCATCAACTAATATCCCAAAATAATCTCCATCCAAGTCATCAGTTACAGCTTTCACGGTCTCTTATGCACAAGCACTCACAATATCCTTTTGAATTTTTGGCGAAGTCATCATATCATTTTGGACCATGTTTTAATATAACTCTATCTACATCTGGAAGCCTATTTCCAAGTCATTCCAAAAGCCCTAGAAAAAGGCTTTTATTTTTTGAAGATTCACTTTCATCGTGACCACGAAAAGACAATCTAAAGTCCAAGAGAAACCTTGCAACATTAATTGACGCATTTAAACGAATTCGATATTCAATTTTTTGTTGATCGGATTGTTTTTCAAAAGCAGCTTTAATTGATTGAGATTGATTTGACAAGGCTAGGATATTGTTGAAGCACTTATGGCTTACTTCACCAACATGTAGATCAAATCTTTCGTTTGCTTTATTCCAAGCCTTAAAGTCGGTTTTTGTGAAAGAGTCACTTGTGCTTCCGTTAACGTAATCATTTTTGAATAAATAATAACATAAATAAAATGCGGCATATTTCTTCATACTATACTCTAACCATCTAGAATACGAACCTTTAAACCAACCCGAACTAAATTGACGCATTTTCTTCCCAAATAAAGTTTTAGAAAATTTGTGATATGGTTGGCAGGGCCCTCTTTGGATGTAGTGTCTTCTCACTTCATCCCGTATTTTAGGGCTATATCTATCAATGGGTATTCTCTCTCCGGGGTCGGTATTAAGTGATTTCACATCAAACTCTTCTACAAGATGGGAGGAATTGTCTCTAAAACTAGAACTTGGTTGAGGAGAATTAAACCTCGTCAAAAATATGTCCATCTCAATTCACATCAAGAGAACTTCCTACAAAGCAACAATGCCAAACAAAACAATATTTTTAATATGATTAATCACACTCCTTATTTTATTATAAGTCAAAACATTATTATTATTATTATTATTATTATTATTATTTTATTAAAGATAGAAGAGTGACTTACCAATTTCAGAAAGGTATTTTTAAAATCCAAATACAATTTGGTCTCAAATCATCCACTACGCTGAAATAATATTTCAAAATAGCATTAGCACAAATCTTCAAATATTAATGAAATTAATTTATTAAGATAAAAATTTAGCACACCAACTAGGTTAAGTTCACTCAAATAATGAATTCAAAAACTAAAAGAAGTACACCTTTTGGAGCCTCAAAATTTTTGGGGCCTAAATCAAAGACTTTACTAGCCTCAACAAAATCAAGAAAAATTACACAAAATTCAAAGATTCAATCAAAATAGAATAGTCAAAAGTGTGAATAAGACACAAATAAGAGGCAAGCAAAACCTTCTAGTTAAGCCCCTTTTCAATCATATTTAAAAAGAAATTTTTTTAAACCCTAAATTCGAAACTGAAATTTACCATTAGAAAAGTGGAAACAAGATGGAGAATTCCAAAGTGTAATTTTCAGAATCTTACCCAGAAAAAGAGTCTGAAGCTGCTTGATCTGTGAAGAAAGAAACATGTGAAGCAGTGAAGGTGAAGGATGAAATTTATGTTGGGTTTAGAAGAAATTGCCTGTCGTCAAAGAGATAGAAAAGGGAGTAGGGAGTAGGCTTGTTTTTTTAATACTTTGAATTGAACTAAGACATAATAAAAGGTCTGACCGAGACCCAATCAAAAAGAGTTTTTTGATTGTTGGACCTAAGTTTCAAACTTGGGTCTTGAAGAAGGCAACCACTCCCACAAACCAACTCTTCTACCCAGTCTTTGTGATTGAGGGTGCCGCATAATATATTTATAGGGGTCCTCCCTGAATTAATTTATACATATAAAATATATATACAATATTTTTACCGAGGCCAACGAGTGCCCGTAAGCGCCCACTCCCTAGTGTAGGTCCGCCCCTGAGCACTGAGCTAAAATTTGGGCAATCTCAAATGCATTATTATTGCTGCTAAAAAGCTATTACTAGAACCAAACAATAGTACGTACTTTTGATCAATACTCCTTTTAGTTCCAGAAAAGCTACGTAAATTAAAAGCTGTTTTTTCCGAAAAAAAAAAAAGACACAAATGAGATACTTCAAGTATTAAATTCTTCTGTTACTCCATCTCGTTCACCCAAAAAAAAAACAAAAGGAAGATGGATTATCAAGCAACTAGAGCAATTATCAGAGCGTTATTGCAGTTACAAAGGAAAACACCCATTTTTCAGTCTCCACAACGAGATTCCACATATTCACATTAACACGTCGGCGTCTATTTGAAAGAATTGAGCCTACATGTTCAATACTTAATTTTAAAAGCACAACTCAAATAGTGAAACAGATTCATCGCAACATGAAATCAAGTCAAAATTTACACTCGTTTGAACAATACCAAACTCACAGCAGAAGTTGGAGAAGAAGCGGACAAACATAATTTTAAAAAAAAAGAGACTAAAATGACAAGAAATCAACAAAACACACAAATTACATGGAAAAATAGAAAAGGAATAAGGGAAGGAACCTGTTAATTCGGACCTCTTTCACTAATAACTGAAAAATTACAATGCTGAATTTTTTTTTTTCATTTTTTTTTTGATTGCCTCTGAAAATGAAGTAAAATTAGAACAACACCAAACTCAGGCCATTTTCGAAGAAAGAAAACTAAGCTTTGACCAATCTGAAGAAAAGAACTCAAAACCCTATAAAAATTTTTACTTTCCTCAATTTTCTAAAAAAATTCCTAGATCTTCCTCCAGTTTTTCCATCGATTTTTTTCCTCAAATATTATCTCTAACACACTGAATTTACCTTATATAGAGCCTTCAAAAATCTTCAAAAATCTGCCTCGAATTCAAAAAACCTTCGAATTTCTTGGACAATTTTTGGGACAAATGGAGGGCGTGGATTGATTCACATCTATCCACGGCTCCCATTCATCCAACGAATTATCCTTTCGTATCCGAAGTTGTGCGATTTGAGGGAATATTTGAATTCCTTCTGACAAAAACCGTTGGGAATCAAATGACGTGGAGGGGGGACCATTTTGAATGAACTCGTGTGAGTTATAGCGAGTTGAGGGTTGAGGAAGACGATGAACAGTCCCCCAACGTAGCTTCGGTGTTATTTTAGATCTAGGGTTGGATTGGGGAAAAAATTATAAAGGCATTATATAGTGGGGGAGCCGGGCGGGTCGGTTAGGCGGTTATCCAGGTTTGTTTGGACTTGGGCGGTGAGGTCTTTGGGCTCGGGAATTGGCTACTTTCATTTATAGCACACTATTAAAAATATAATACAAAAGATTAGCATTAATTAATGATTAACAAATATGGCAATAAAATATTTATGCATATAGCAGATTTAATTCAACTCAAATCAGCAAGAATCAAGTTGTTTAAAAAGGCAGTCCTAGTATTTAATATTTTTCTCTATTATTTTTTCCATTCCGTAACATGTTTTATGATTTCGTTAGAAACCAAACCATTCCATAACAGATTTTTTCCTTTCCATATTGGACCTTTTATATAATGTAATGTATCAAATTATACATCTTTATATTCTGATGAAATAAAATACATATATTTTATAAAAAAATTATAATGTATATTTGTGGTATATATAGATTATAAATCATATATTTTTAGGAAAATTCATTTATGTATGCATTTGTTGTTTATATACGTCTTTGTATTTAAATATATATCATTGATCCATTCCATAATAATTTTTTTTTCTTTTTATACTTGGACCTTTTTATTCAACTTNTTTTTTAGAAAAAATCATGTATATATGCATATGTTATTTATACACTTATTTATATTTAAATAGATATTATTAATATGCCATTTATATTTGCACTAATATAACATGCATATTTGTATAAATTATCCGTATATAAATAATATATGTGACATATTTATTTTCTTCTAAATACATATTAGTGGCATGTTAATATTTTAGATTAAGTTGTATGTAAGGTATATGCTAGCAATATACTTTGAATAACATCAATATAATAATGTATTATGATGTGTGTACACACACACACACACACACACACACACACACACACACACACACACACACATCACCCTATAAAGGCATCTCCAACCTCGCCCTTCTTTGAGCGCCATCACCCTGTAAAGGCATCTCCGCTTATTGTTGTCATTCTTTAGCCCGGAGGCTAGCGACCCTTCCCCTCCTCAAAGGAGCACGGCCTCATCTCGGAAGGCTCGTCGATTCCTACAACAACAAGATTAACGCGCAAAAAGAAAGGATTGCCTCTATAAATGAAAGAAAGGAAAGAAAAAAAATATCACAACATGCACCATGATATTTTGTTCCCCATCTGCCCCGGGACACAGCTCGCCACCTACGCTTGTCACATGTCGAGTGGGTCGCCAATTTCCAAACCCAATCTGGCAGATCGGGAACGTCACATGGTGCCTATGCAACCGATGTGGAAGAAGAACAAGTGGCACGGTTAAAAAATCAGCCTTCGCCACAAACTAAACTGAGAAGGTACGGGATATGCCACTTACATGTATAATTCCATTCCTCGGGGAATGACATAAGTTCCGCAGGGATAATGTCAGCCGTTCGGACTCGGACAAATCGACTCACCCATTCTTTATCTCCATCCTCCTCATCGTCGATGACGAAGGGCGTGGTCTAACGACATCGAAAGGTTAACAGGCCCTGATGATGAAAGGGACGGTACAACCTGATGAGATGACTATGCGTAAAGTCAAGCCCCACCTTCTCCGCGAAAAATCTCATCACCAACACTATCCGCCAAAATGACAGATAGACCTGCGCCAAGGTAACCCGATACCTCAAACATAAATCTAGCAAAACTATATCAAGGTGGCCCAGTGTGAAGGGAGACGTGTACACATTCAAGAATCCATTGGACGATCCGTGATGCCCTCATCCGGGGAAAGTATCTGCAACACTACTTTCTCCCTCAGCCATAATCTTTTCTCACTAACCCAAGATGTTCTTCTCTAATCGAAGAAGCAATCTTCAAGGTACACTCTCGTTGGTCCTAAATATCGGAGTCGTAATTCTCCCCTCTCTACCGAACAGACCTTGATGTAGTAGTCATGGAGGTGGCAAAATCAGGGAACTAGAGCTGGAATTTATACAAGTACATTAGCACTGAAGTAGCGAAAGGCTCAACCCAGAAAAAGAAAGATAACCGCGTAAAATAATAAGATCTCCAAAGGGTCACAAACGATCCAATATATGGAAAAAGCGGCAACGACCCGACCGCCTAAAAGGTTAACAACATTATCGCCAATTCGGAGGTGGTACTTGACCTTGAGAATCTCCACCAAGAAGAAGTTAGGCTCCAGGGAACCGACGATATCATCACCAGTCCCGAGGTGGTACCCGGCCTCGATGATTTTCATCAAAAGAAGTTAGGCTCCAAAAAGCCAACGCCATTATCGTCAGTCCTAAGGTGGTACTCGACCTCGAGGATCTTTATAAAGAGAAGTTAGGCTCCAAAGAGCCAACGCCATTATCGCCAATCCCGAGGTGGTACCCGACCTCGAGGATCTCAATCAAGAGAAGTTAGGCTTTAAACATCTAACGCCATTATCGTTACAAGTCCCGAGGTGGTACCCAGCCCCAAGGACTTCCACCAAAAAGGAGTTAATCTCCAAAGAAACAAATTTAAACTCCACCCATATGGGCTTGATCACCGGATACCATCTACGTTCGGGTAAAAACCTCATTTGTGATCTACCTACAATGCCTTACGTCTATTTATGCTAAGCTTAAAGTAGGTTTCTGGGTGGCTCAGGTTTGAACGAACCCTGCTCGGGGACTGCCCTCGAGAGCTTAAAGACAGACCCAATTCTAGGGCTCACGTGCAAATTTCCCTCGAAGAATATTACAAGGCCTACTTTTCGTCGCCACTATCTTTTGTACCATCTCCAGCATCCTCATCTGGGGCGATCAAGAGCGCTAACTTTCTCTCCAACTCTCGGGCCTCCTCAATTTTGACTGACAGGTTGATGCCTCTGGCCTCGACCTCCTCCAAGGTTTCTCTCCTCGCCTCCTCCCTAGCATGTTCAATAGCCCAAGCCAGTTTCTGCTCGACTTTTATCGATACGTCACGGTCTATTTGATTCGTCGTGGCTGCGTCCTTCAGATAAGTAGAAACATTTCCTTTAATCTTGGACTTGGCCCTAACCAGCGCAACAATCTCCTTTCGAGCATCTTTGAGAAGATAATGGGCGATGCCAACTCTGAGGACACTACCTCGTTTTGTTTCCTCAGCCCGAGGATCTCCACATTTAGTGGTCAAATATGCGAGTCATTTTGCTTGACCTACAAAAAGAAATGTAAGCCAGTTGGTGTTGAACTATATGAGCAGAGGTCGGGTCTATGCAAGAAAAAGTACCTGCTCAGCAAGACCAGTCTTCTCCTGGAGCGCTCCCTCCAATGTAGCCTGAAGCTCGCCTAACTCTTTCTCCCTTCGGGCAGAATAGGCCTCCAACTCTCGCAGTCTCGAGGCAAGCCTTTCAAGCTCCTTTTCGCTGCACGAAAGCTCCGCATGAAGAAGAGGGCATGATCATACACATCCTTACACTGAAACATATCATAAGATTTAGGGGAACTAAGAGTAATGCTCGAAACTAAAAAAATATATAAGAAACGGCTATCACCTACTGAAGGAATCTTTCCACCACCTTGACGGTGCCAGGGGCGTCGAGACCAACATTGTCGCTAATATCGTCAAGAATGCTGCCAAGCGTGCCTCCCCTTTTGAGAGGTTTCTCCACTTTGGCAGCGTGTAGATTCTGAGCATCCCTTAGCTCCCCTGACAAGAATCGAAAGTTTGAACTGTAATCGCCCAGAGCACCGATATCCTCGAAGGGCAAGTCCAGTCTCGGGAAAGCACCAAGTCCAGACCCTTCGATATCGGAAGCAATAGTCCCCCAGCAGGAACTGCACTACATCCAACCACGGGATATGGGATCACCTCAGCTCCCTCCTCGAAGATCTTCGCCGTACGGGACCGATTTGAGTCGGCCGTCCCCAATTCTGCGGTTTCCAGTCAAGGCATCTGCGAGACTCTCGTGCTCGACCTAGTTTTCTATTCCAAGTGGCATTAGCTTTCATAGCTATCTTCGTCACTAGTGTTGAGGCTCACCTCGAAAGTTGAAGCTGAGATCCTAATGACGTTTTAAGGCCTGCGTGACTTAGATTTCTTTGTCATAGCGCGATAAGCAGCCTCCTTGCCCTTCCTTTTCTTACCCTTGGCGAGCTTCGAAGTCTGCATCTCGCCACCAGGGGGCAGTCTTATCAGCATATCCTTGCCAAGGCCTGCACAAAGGAAATTACCAGAACATATAAACACAAAAGGTACGGGAAAGAACACTAGGCCAAGACATAGGTGGCAAGGAAAACTTTACCATGGTTCTTGGACACCTACCAATTTTTAGCTAGGTCGGTCCATGATCGTGCAAGATATGGGAACTCGGTATCCAACCACTCGATCCACCTTGGCAGTTCCGACACTGCTTCAGGATACCAAGTGGCAGTTGCAAAAACCACAAAAAGGTCCTTTTTTTGGAAGAAAGGAAATTAAGGATTATCAAATGGTTGCTATATTTATAGGAACGGTATGGGAAGTGGAAGGGACAAACTAATAGCGGTTTGAGGACTCCTCGATAGTCGCATGTGATGGTGACCCTTGCTCGAACTTTTGGATGTTATATTTAATGCCCTGATAGGCTGATGTCACGTCAATGATACCCTCAGAATAGAAACTCAAAATTGTTTCCTATCACCATGTTCCAAGAAACGCAGGGGCTATCTGTATACGACAAAATCGGAGGGTCCAATTTTTAATCAATAAAGCGCTTTGAAATGTCACCTCGAAGGCTCGAGGCCATGGTCGAGCATCCTCCCTCGAGGATCATCGACACTCGACCTCATGGTAGCATTTATCACGGTAATGGTAGAAATGGAAAGTTCCCAAGGCATACGCCTAGGACTGACAAAGTCTGCTGGTCTACTCTAAATTCGAGCGAAGGCATCATTTAGCTGTCCTGTCTTCCTATCTTTGTAATTAATTCCTCTTGTACTTCGTTGGGATTTCGCTCCTTTATAAAGGGGATCCTTGTCATTTTTGTAACCCTCAAGTGCTTCAGTTTCTCCACACAAATATACAAAGTACATTCTACCTGCTTTCTAACATACTTTCTCATTATTAGTGCTTTCATTTATTACCTTCATGCTTATTCATCATTTATTGCTTATCATTGACCATAAAGAGCCTTCATGGATTTTATTATAACAATTAGCCCTATCCCAATCACCCTCGATATCTCGTAGCCGAGCCTTGGAATCGACCTCGAGGCCCCAAATTGACAAGTTTGAGGCCCCGATTGACTAGCATGTTAGTTTGATTCACCTTATCTTTAGCTCTTATTTTGTCTCTAAACTTGATACACACAACATCATCTGCTTAACAACTAGTATAAAACTAGATCACTTATTTTTAGAATCCCATCAATAAATTTAATTATTGTTACCATTGTGTACGGTAAAACTAGGGGGGCCGATTTCCCCGTCATTGGGTTGCCCCGAACAACGGGTCCAATTTTCTATTTTGGAAGATCACCTCGTAGCCTCGAGGCTGCAAAGATTCGCTCGAGTCTCCTTCCTCGGGGCTCGTCGACACCCGGCCTGAAGAGAATATCGGTCTAGGCTAGAATACAAATGGGGAGTTCCCAAGACACACGTCCTAGTTTGACAAAGTATAGCCGGCCTACTCTGAACACGGATCAGGGTGTCACATCTAGCTGTCCCATCTCCATGTCTTTATAATTAATGTATGTCGTACTATATAGGATTTCTCCTTCAATATAAAGGGGGTCTTTACTATTTTGTAAGGGACTGAGGTTGCTCCAACTATTCTATACAAAATATATGATAATTCTCTCTCTCTTTTCTCTCTAACACACTCTCTCGATACTGTTACTCTTATTTATTATCTTCGTACTTGTTCTCATTTATTTCTTATCATTGGTCATAAAGAGCCTCTTTTAATTATATCGCAACTGTTAGCCCTTCCCCCACTGCCCCTAATAGCTCAAGCCCGAGCCTGGGAATCGGCCTCGAGGCCCCAAATTGACTAGCTCGAGGCCTTGCAAGGCTAACTTATCGGTTCGATTATAATTCCATTTTAGCTCGCATCCTCACCCTTAAACTTCACACATATGGAACCAACTGCTTTACAAATAACATAAAAATAGATCACATATTTTTATAGTCCCATCAACAAATTTAATTGTTATTATCATTTTTACGGTAAACAACCATTTTCACATTAAACAATTTGCTAAGAGTGTCCTTGGAATCTTCTAGGCTTGTAGAGAAATTTAGAGAAAGCCCTTATCTTGTAAACAAGCAAACAATTCAAGTTCTCTCTAATACAAAGCTTCTTTTAACAATTCTCTTGTGTTCTTTCTATCATTCTTTTTGCGATCTTGAATGTAGTAAGGCTGACTTGGCATAGAAAGAACATGAGCAAGTTGTGCAAGATCATGAGCGAGTGGTCAAGTTCTGCACGTGTACTTAGATGATGCTAAGGATGTGACACTAAGCTCTCCTTATAAAAATGAACAGAACAACCATCTGGGTTTTCCAGATGGCACTCCTCAGGCCTCGATGGCGAAATTGGAGATTCCTCATCGTCCGAGACCTAACATCATAGGAGAATTGACGGGAACATTTATGTCACGACCTAAATCGATGGGCCATGATAGGTGCCGGAGTCCTTCCTGTCAAACATCCCTAAGCCTGAGTCTAAGATATAAACTTGAATAATATCTACTGTATTATGAAAATAATGTAGATGAAGGAAATCTGCCCAAAAAAGCATACATACATACGCGTACAATATACATAGGGCGAGCCAATAAGGATGCTATAGACAACTATACATCTCAAAAAACTGGACCCCGGCAAGGCCACATACTATCGGACTAGACATACTGCCTACAGACCTTTAACAGAAACATAATTGTACAAACAGGGGACTGAGCCACATCATACCCTTATAAATATACAAACATATCGTACAAAAATCAAAAACAACTCCAAATCAAGTGGAGTGCGCCAACTCTCGCTGATCAGGGATCCTAAGAAGGGGGACCGTCAGCTAGCCTACCTGCACCTACGGGCATGAAACGCAGGCCCCATAAAATAGGGCGTCACAACAAAAAATGTACTGAGTATGTTGTCACACCTCCTTTTTACCGCTTAATTTTTACCAGGAAGCCCCGCTTGTTTTACTACACCCCGGAAAGGGATATAATAAAGAAGGGAAAGGAGTTTTTCCATTTTAAGGACAGTCAGAACGGGATTAGTTATTTAAATTTTCAGAGTCGCCACTTGAGAATATAATGGTGTCCCAAGTCACCGGTTTAATCCCGAACCGAGGAAAGTTTGACTCTGTTACAGTTTGCGAACTAGAAATTCGGATAAGGAATTCTGTTAATCCGGGAGAAGGTGTTAGGCACTCCCGAATTCCGTGGTTCTAGCACGGTCGCTCAACTGTTATATTTGCTTTTATGTGATTTCAATTATATATTTCAATTATGTACATTAGTATTCCGTTTTTCAATTTTAAGGAATTGCAACGTCGTGAAAATGCATTTTTTAACTGCACCGGTACGCCTGTGGCTTTAAATACATTTCGACTTCGTTGAGAGTAAGATTTGGTGCACCCGTACTTGAGAATGTATATTAAAATTGCGCCTAAAACATCTACGTCTTATTACTTTTGGAAAGACCGTGAAATTAGCTAAACGGTCCTTCCGAATCTAAAGATTTTATAATAGTTATTTGAGGGCCCCGTGCATTTTTGTTTTCTAACGAGGCTCATCACATTTCATTTTTTAAAAGA